>MBFT01000252.1:11229-22406 GCA_003086725.1 Furculomyces boomerangus | reverse complement strand
GAAAAAAATTTGACCTTGAAAACCTTTTCCTTTGAAAACAAGACAAAATAGCCTATAAATATATAGCAAAAATCAGCGATAAAGTTTTGGCCAGTCATTCGAGTTTCCATGTAGTACAATTTTTTATTGGCAGTTGAATGTTTTTAAAAAATAACATACTTCTATTTGCCAAAACCTATCCAATAGTTCGTTTTTGCAATCTTATGGATAATGATCTAAAGTCTCTCTTGATTTAGTTCAGATAGTTTGATAGAATCTCCAAAGGTATATACAGTAAAACCTTCCAAGAAACATCATGGAAAGTCAGACTTTTGTATCATAAAATCGAAATTTGAAACTGTTTGTCTAAAAAGGTTTCTCAATTTTATACTTTAAATGGAAATTATGTCTGAAGAAAATGAAAATCAAAGTAAATAGGGTCACAAAATCAAATTTAAATATCCCTTTGAAGAGATTTTGTCTAGTAAAATTACGTTTCAGGGGTTTCTATTGTATTGGTTCGATAAACCAACTTTATGAGTTAAAAAAATACCAAGAAATTACCTTTCTTGTTTTATTGTTTGAAAAGGTAATTACCGTTTTAGTCGAGTTCATGCCTTTTGAATATGAACTCTTATCAAATATATTTTTCTCAATTCATAAGGTCGGTTTTATCTGATGACTTGATAGCACAATTAAGGTTCTTTAAAAAATAAGTATTTTGCCAAGACTTTTATTCATCAAATAAAATAATTTGAAATTTTGTATAAATACTTTGAAATCTTGATATCTTCATTACTAGCAATCAAAACCTAATTGATATTCTATCTTCGTATCACATAAAAAAAAGAGCTTTGTTATAAGACTATAAATTTTTCAAATTAAAAACGCAATGAGAAAGGTTTTAATCATCAATGGACATCCCGATAGCGAAAGCTTTTGTCATGCACTACAACGGTCTTACAAAAAAGGAAGTTTGAAAAACAATAACGAAATAAGAGAAGTCACACTATCTGAAATGAAATTCAATCCCAACTTGATGTATGGGTATAGAAAACGCATGGAACTTGAGCCTGATCTACTAGAAGCTTGGGATAATATCAAATGGGCAGATCACATTGTATGGATTTATCCTACTTGGTGGGGATCATTACCTGCTCTGATGAAAGGGTTTATTGATCGTTTATTCTTACCAAGACTTGCCCTTGATTATGTAGAAACATCTCTTATACCTGTTAAGTTGCTGAAAGGAAAAACCTCTGAAATAATTAGTACAATGGATACACCACCATGGTATTATAAATACATAATGGGTGATGCAGGAGGAAAGCTGCTACGTGTAAATATCTGTGATATATGTGGTATAAAAAACGAAAGAACTACATATTTATCTGTAATGAGAATATCTACGCCAGAACAGCGTTCCAAATGGCTGGAAAAAGTGGAGAGGCTAGGAAGAAACAGTAAAACATCTATTGGAGCACCAGCAAAAATTACTATCCTTTTTGTTACTTTGACACTATTTTGGCAAATCTTCCTGAACAAAAGTTTCATATCCTATTTCAGAAAATAAATTGGTTATTTAAATATTTCATATTGGTTTTTGTTTAAACCCAACTGTCAAAATATATAGTTTAGCTACAGATACAGCTCTCTCTCTTCCACAAAATGTTGATTTTATTAAACTAACCAATGAAAGATTTTATTTCTTATCCTTACTTTTAGAATTCAAGTCACTATGCCTAATTCAAAGGATAGTGAAAACAATTCTAATATACGATACAATGACCCCAGTGTAAAAAGTGTCAGACAAAATAACTCTAAAATTAGAATCAAGCGGATTGAACTGAAAATAATTTTATATAAATCTCGAACCAATATCCAGTGATAGGTATTGAGTCTCGATCAAAGCAGAGTATATTGAATGATGGGTATTCAGGTAATTTTAGGATTATTTTTAAATAGTCTTTGGAATTTAACTTGTCAACTTTTTGTGATGATTCCAAAAAAAAAGTTACTTTTCAATCAGGCGTATAGCTTTAAAGTTCAAGGCTATTCGGAATCAGCCCAATTTATGGTTTGAATTGATTTAAACTTATAGGATTCACACCAGATATGATAAAAGCAAAGGATAAAAGGAGTATACCAACATGGCCCAGGACGATAAAAGAAAACTACAAAAATAGAAACATAAATGAAATATTTTTATGTTCTGCTTGGTGTTTTCTTCCTCCACTTTCTTGTAAACTTTTAGTATTTTTTATTGTTTTATTTAAATCCAACAAAAGTATACACAAATTTACTTTAAGACTTTGAATTTCAAGATCAAAATTAAATATTATATCGACTTTTAAACAAAAATTTATTGAAATAGTTAAAAGGAGTTTTAAAGCTAATAAATATTTGTAATAGACACCGATATTATTGTGATTGTAAACTATTTGTCGTTGTTGACGTTCACAATCAAAGTGTTTTCCTTTAGTTTTTTAACCAATTTCATAATGTTTGGACTGTCAGTTTCATTGAAAGTTCCAGCAGCCGAGGTGATTTCAGAAAATTCATATGTGTGAAGCAGATAAATATCAGCATAGCTGATTTTGTCACCATAGTACAAACCAGACGGGTTCTGTGCAAGAATAGGTTCATGTTTCTTTATTAAGAACTTTAAGGTATCTATTGCCTTTACTTTGCTTTCTTCTGTTTTAAGATAAAATGAAAGATCAGCGAGACAATCAATAGAATCATTCATATGACTAACATATTGCTCCAGTGTGGCGGATTCGGCTAAATCTTCTGGCAAGAAACCATACTTTTTGGCAATGTAACGGTCAATAACATTGCTTTCTGATAGAATAAATTCAGACCCATCAGCATGTTTCTCAACTAAGACAGGCATACGTCCATATGGCATGTTGGGCTTTTCTTGAGGCCATTCAGGAAATTCGTTTTTCCAGTTTGCACCAGCAAGAGTTAGCATGACCCTAGTAGGGTATGGTCGACCAACACTGGGAAAATACTTGATAACATACAAAGACATTTCAGTTGGTTTGTGGTTGGGATAAAAAGGAGATTTAGATACTGCTGAACAAAGGAGTTTACAAGAGTTTATATACTTTTTGGTTGAATCAAAGAAAGCGAACAAAATGATTTTAGTCACGATTTTAATGACTCACATCCACTATATTTCTATTGGTAGAAATAGACTTTTGTTTTTCCTTGTTTTTATTGGACAATCTAAATTAATTCTTGTTGTCAATTAGTAAAAAAATATTGTCAACGGGATTTCTCTTTGTTGATAGGCTATCGCATATTTCTATTTTACTTTTTCAAATCAGTAATCTGAAATGTATTCAAAATGCTGCCTTTTATGACTTATCTGAGACTGTTGTGAATACAAATACCTCTTTGGGATTGAGAATGTGGTAAAGTACTCAACCACTATTGGTTATATTTTTTTTGTGTTATCATTTTATCAACTATTATTATGGTTTTATGCGAGTTATCAGATAATAAACCAAACTTTTATCCAATCTTGAGTTACCAAAGATCTCTCTATTGTGAAAATGCCACGTTTACATAATTGTTTTACAAACACAGTACTTTTCTGCACTCAAGTGAATTTTTATAGATGAAAATCGATTTGAAAACTTATCTAGTTTCTTAGAGTATCACTTTTTATCAGCGTCTTAATACTAATCAAATAGCAAGAATTTTTAGATTTTCTCTTTCCCCTTTTGTTTCAGTTTATTCAATATTTGAAATTCTCTATATAGATATTCAAAAACTGGAAACTGAGTTTTATTTTGGCATTTATTATTCTCGGTAAAATACTTTGTATCAAAAGCAAATAATAATAAATTATCAAAATATATTAGCCTCTTATCCAGAAATAAGACAAATTAGTTGTATGGGAGTTGGTTGTATCCAAGGCTGTTCCAGTAGGCAATGATACAGTTTGGCCAGGTGCTAGGAACCATGTTGTATAACTGAGCATTTGTTCCAGAAGAGAGAGCAATGACTGCAACAGCAGCAATGGTAATAGCTTTGGTTGAGAATTCCATTTGGATTGTAGTTTTTGTTTAAGGTTTGAATTTATCGAGTTGATAATGTTAGAACTCGAGGTGGAGCAGAGAGTTTATATACCTTTTGGTTGTTGAGAGTTTACTCTGTAGAAACCATTTTCTTTTAATATTGTATCTGATTTTTGTTTCTGTAAAGTATATTGTTTATGAATAGTTGATAGTGTAAAAGATCATTCAAAGAATTTTTTCCGATACCCTCTTTGTAGTATCTGCCCTATTCATATTTTATTCGACAATTGAAACTTTGGAAATAGTAACAAACTCTATAGCTATTTATTGAATAGATTTGTTATCTATTGACTATATAATTTATTAGAATTTATTTTGGTCTTTGTGAAAAACTTATCTTATATAAGATTTACATTTTGTTCTAAATGTCCAAGTTGTTTTTAGTATTAAAACTAAAAAATCTTTTGAAGTTCAATAAAAAATGACATTTTAAAACTAAAAGTATGAGTATTAGATGAAAGTTGAACTATTAAAAAAAATGTATGGCTCAAAATATTCATAAACATTTGATTTTTCGAGGAGTTCATATAAATACTTTTATTTTATTACAATAGACTAAATGTCTCATTTTCTTCAAATCCATTCCTTTAGTTTATAAACAAATATTATCAAACCTTTCCAATACGGGGTTTCCGATCTTTAAAGAAACTATTATAAAGATTCTCGTTCAACTCTCACTTTCAGTATATTGATTTATAAAAACAAAAAAGACTATTGACTATTAACAAATGACTATATTCTGCAAGTTGAACTGAAATGATCATTTTAGAGCTAGAATTTTTTTTCAAAGCTAGAGTATGAAGAAATAAAAACTACAAAACTGCAACATAAAAAACTGTGCATAATTCAATAAAAACCAACGATATTGTTTTTTTATTTCAAAAAGAACTAAAGTCATTTAAAACACTTTCTATACAGTACACATGTACATAAAAATTACGATTTGCTATGGAAACTGACCTCATAAATTAAAGATTTAAAAATGTTAAATTCCTTGTTAAAAGGTATATAAACATTCTCCAATTTAAATATTTAGAATATCGACGATCTCCCAAAAGTGACAGTTTCAAGTATGCCATAATTTTTGAAAAATATCCCCAACTTTTATTGATACAAGAATCTTTCTCTCAGCAGGCAAGTTTAATAGGAATTTAGTTTTTTTAAAGAATCTAGTTAAAAACCAAACAATTTTTTGCAAAAATAATGATTTAATTTCAAATTAGCACAGAGAAAATACAGTGGGTGTTTTAGAGTGCTGCCTCTGTTTCGAAAAAACTGTCAGATTTGAATTATCACTAAAACCAAGCCCGGTTCACATTTTTATTCTAAAATGTATGAAATAAAGTTTTTTAATAAATATTGTTTAAAGTACAAACTAGTAAAAAATATCTATATAATATTTGGGTAAATACCAAAGCAGATGTTAAAAGCGTATTTATTGTTATTTTCATATTGAATATGGTATTCTTAAATAGCTTTGACTCTACTAGATGGCCGTTTCTTTTTTTTAAGAAATTTAGATAAAATAATAGTTTAATTGTAACTTTTTACTTGGTTTACTTTTATTAAACTTTTTTTAAACTATCAATAGGAAGATCTGAGTAAGAAAAAATGGTTCTATGGTTTTGTGTCAGCTATATCTAGTTTGTGTAAAAAGCAAAAAGTAGCTCTCTGGTAATATGAATATCATTCTGAAATTAAAGAATCTGGACTTGAATCTCGTTTGAAATTCTATATTTCAACAAAACCGTATTTCGAATTGGATCCTGTAAAATATATCTTTTTATTGTTTAAAATTGATGGTTGTAATGAAAAGTTGTAAAATAAAAATTCTGGGTAGAATTTGAAATCACTAAAACCCTGCTGTAAAACATACATATCAGTCTAGAGTTCTGAATTTTATATTGTGAATGTGATATTTCATATATACAGGTTAAACCATAAAAATTTTAAAGCTTTTTATTAAATATATTTGATAAATCACATCTTTGAACTTTAATAGTACTCTTAATTTGGGATAGAGTGACATTAAAAGTTAACATTTCGTTACCTCTCTCTAATAAAAAGAAAAAATTTATTCTTAAAAGTATACTTTCTTTAGGTATAGACCTCTTGGTGATAATAGTCTTTAACTGAAATAAGGTACCTAGTTATTGCTTCCTTAATTCCCAGTTCTATTAATCATTAATTTTTTTTCTTCTTCCAGAATATCAAAAAACTCGATTCAAAAGCTGACAGTTTCAATTTATGATCTAAAAAACTAAAATTAAGAAATCACCACAATCAACACATAAAATACAAGTCATTTCTATGAGGTGTTAATACAGATGGTATCATAAAAAACTTTTATTTTTAAAAAAAAAAAGCATCAAGCAAACTTTTTAAACAAAAGAAATCATATATTAATAATTATATAGTAAGACCATATCCATATGGGTACATAATTGTGGTTGGATCAATTGGTGAATATATATCAACCGGAAGCTTGCCAACTGGTTTGACATTACCGAAAATAACTCTGATGGCAGCTGGAATATTTGGTTCCATCATAACACCAGCATCATATCCTTTATATCCATATGCAGCAAGAGTTGCAGTTGAATTAACAAAGTTGGCAACATCATAAGGTGATCTCAATGAAATTGTGAAAATAGGTTTGTTTTTGGAGTTTGCATAGTTAATAGCGTTGAGAGGGAAGGTAGTGGCCCATCCGTTTGAAACAGTATTAATGACGCCACCATCAAGTTCAGGGCTGTTCACAATAATTTGCGATCCAAGAATGACGTGAGTAGCTTGATCAATTTGGGCTTGGCCTGCAGTGGCACTAAATTGTGTGTTAAGATAACTGAAAGGAATTACTGGCACATTGATTCCCAGCTCAGAGAGTGTTTGAGTTATTGCAAGAATCTGTTTTTCGGGTGCTACTTCTGGCATAAGAATGGCAATTTTAGTGTTGGCATCAATGTTTAGTGGAATTCCTCTAACAGGATCGTTGTTGATGAGAGTAATAGCATCGTTTGCCATTTGAGTTTCAATAGCTTTATGATCTGCGCTTCCTACAACTGAAAGAGCATTGGCAATTCTTGCTGCTTGGTTGCTACCATCATAAGCAAGGATTCCGTACTTCTTCTTAAGATTCAAGATTCTTGTAACTGAAGCATCAAGCTCTTCCATTGTATATGTACCATCAGCAATATCTTGCTTAACTCCAGCAATAATCTGATCAAATACTGACATCAATGGGTCAGCAAGACAGGTAGGAATGGAAGGCATGAGAGAGAAATCAAGACTAGCTTGGAATGAGAGTCTAACCGAATCGACTTGGCCAAAGTTAGTAACAATGGCATCCATGTTCATAGCATCAGAAATGACAACACCTTGGAAACCCATCTCACCTCTAAGGATGTCATTAAGAATGACCTTGGATAAGGTAGCTGGAACGATTATATCACCTCCAGCTTTAGATGGAATAGTGGTACTATCGAGGGCGGGGTATTGAATGTGAGCTGTCATAATCATATCTATTCCGTTATCGATAGCTGTCTGGAATGGAACCAACTCGTGACTATAAACATAATCTTTGGAACTTGTAACATTTGGAAGGAAAAAGTGACTATCAGCTGTAGTGTCACCATGTCCTGGGAAATGTTTGGCAGTTACAATAACGTTTTTGGAAGCAAGACCTTTGTAGTATAGTGTGGCATATTCAGCAACAAGACTGGTATCAGAACCAAATGAGCGAACATTGATGACTGGGTTTAGGGGATTTGTGTTGATATCTGCGTCAGGAGCATTGTTTGCATTAATACCCAAAGCACTCAATTCTTCTCCAATGATTTGACCGCACTGAGAGGCATAGTTGGGGTTTCTGGTGGCACCTACTGCCATACTTCCTGGGAGCATAGTTCCTTGTCCAAGACGAGTAACTGCACCACCTTCTTGGTCGATAGTAACAAGAAGTGGGATTTTGTTTGTTTGGAGATTGGCTTGCTGGATATCGTCAACTAGAACTAAGGTTTGTTGGGTTTGTGGTGTATTTGGTGCAAACAATATGACTCCACCAAATTTGTATTTGGCCAAGTAGGAAGCAATTTCGCTATTCATGACAGTTACACCTGATGTAGCACCACATGAACCTACAGACCAATTCCTAAATTCAGGAATCATCTTTTGTGTGATTTTTTCTTCAACAGTCATTTTGGATAATATGCACTTGACACTTTGGCATTTGATGCAATCGTCCATGACATAGTCATCGGGAGTTTGAGCAATCGAGGCGGCCAACAAACTAACAGTGACGGAAATTATACCACTGATCTTCATTATTTAAATGGTATTTGGGTTTAGTTTCTATAGGGACGGGTTGGGAAAGGCTAAGGTATATGGCGATAAATCCTGGATTGGATATTTAATTCGGAAGGGAAATATTTTTAAAGGAAAAGATGGGCTAACAGATCCTTTAAATTGGATTCTGCATATCCCTAGTTTGTATTTGGATATTTGTTTTGCTGCAAGGAGAGATTTGGCAGAGGAAAGTGTATGGAAGATATTCGGCTATTTGAAAATTGTCCGAATAAAGTGGGATTTAGTAAAAAGTTGTCGAGTTTGTATCATTTTAAGCTTTCAATTAAACATTTCTCTCACAAGTATTGGTTGTGAAACACAAAACGGATATTATTCACCTAATTTCTGTAGTTGTACTACAGGATTTCATAAAAACTCCGAAAAAATGTTCATACTATTTAAGCTCAGGCTTTCCTAGAAAGTTTCTGGTTTGTGTGGTTTCAAGTTTCTAAAGTGTCAACTCGGGTTGACTATTTAGCATGTCCAACCATTTTCAAATTTTTGAAACACAATCAGGCTCTCTTGAACCCGGGAAAAGATATTAATAATAAGGATTAAAACCCGGATAGATTCGGGTTGAATCACACACAATCCTGGTCCGTTAGATTAAATTAAACAATTTGTGTCGACCCGATTGGTCCCATAGCAGTTACACAGAAACATGGATTAGTTTACGTTAATTTATTTTGTTGAGAAATAAAAGAATTTAAAAACTGTAAGTTTACAGCCAAATTTTGAACCAATGTAAACTTTTTTCATTATACCTAAATGATCACCTTTTCCAAGTGTGTAGTTAAAAAAAGCATGAAGTCCATTTTGACAAATTAAAAAAACAAATAGGGCTATTATTTCTGGAAACCATTCGAAAGATAAACTTGTTTTCAACGAATAGTTAGCTTTGTTGACGGTTTTCGCCTAAAAGAGTTAAAATGCACTGTCCCCCGTTCTTATGACTAAATTTCAAAAACAAAAGACTTTGTGAATCTGTTACAGCAAAGACCCATTTGAATACTTTTTTAATTATAATTAGCTTTACAACATCCCTTTTAGTTCACTTGAACATAAGTCCTTTGTATAAAATTCAGTCAAAATTTTCAGTATCTCGATCATTTTTAAATTCTCTTCTCATTTACCAGCTTCTATATATTTTACAAATTTAAAACACCAAGACTAGAAACCACAAATCGGATTATGGAAAGAGTTTCAAAGATGTATTTTACTAGAATTGAAATTGCTAGACGCGTTATATTTACAGAATTATTTTTTTGTCTGGCAACTGTAATATCAGCTATTGTCATGAAAAGCAAACATGTATCCTCTAAATCAACACAAATAGGACTCATTGTTATTCTCTGTGTTTACTTTATTTCTCTTGTTGCAAATTTAATTATTTTTATTCATTTCAAAAAGGAGGGTATTTCTGATCAAGATATGCGTTCCTTAAGGATAGGACTTGGAGTGGGTATTGTAGCTTTTGCAATATCTACAATAATATTTAGAGTCATTTTGCGTAGTTAGAACAACACTCATTTATTGATATAGTTTTTAAATTTAAACATTATTTTTCATTCTAGTATTGAAATCCCCTTCAATAGTATATTTTATACGTTTTCGATATCATAACACTCAGGTGTAAAACAATATTGTTTGTCTTATTTTTAAAAACAAGGCAAAATTATACTCTCTCTGATTTTCTGAAAATAGTATTTGAAAACCTAGTAATTCATTCCAGTGATATGATATTTTACAAGCTGACTAAAGCTGATTTTTTATTTATCTATTCTCTTTATTCCAAAGGTTCTATAAATAAACAGATTTTCAGAATACTTCTAATTTAGAATTGAATTTAGTTTGATAAGTTGTTAATTAGTCAATTTGTTGCTATAAATCTTTTTTGAGCCATTTTGTCTGCTAGAAAAATACATTTAATCTAAGAAAAGAAAATATACAAATACAAAAATGACATAAAAACTAAATATCTTTTCAGATACTTTGGATCATAAAAAAAATTCCGAAATTTGACTTTTTTCTACAAAGAATTTGTGTCAAATCTACCGTTATTAAAACTCTTAATAAAATATTTCAAAACAATAAATCAAATAAACAAATATAGTATCAACCGAAACCAAATATGTAAATTTATAAATGATATTTCATGTCAATATCAAAATACATAAATTCTCTTTTCTTCCCAATTTTTTATTCTCATCTTCCCGAAAACTCAAATAACAATAATGAGCAACTTCAAAAGAAAAAACTCAGAATCCATTCTCCAGCAAGAAAATACCCAGAGAGAATGTCATTGTAGCATCAGAAACGATATGTGTGGGTGTGTACTTGATGATTGTAGTTGCTTCTGTCACTAACACATCAATATCAAGATATGAATTTAAAACACTCGAGCTTTAATTTTTAATGCGAGCGCACTCTTTCAATAAAGCTATAAAAAATACACTCACAGTAACACTTTTGACTTGTAAAAAATATAAAAAACTTTTCAAAAAAATGTTGAACATATATTTTTCTTTTTACAAGAACGCCGATTTAGATTTTTCAGTGATAAATCTTGCCAAAAGTTCAAACATGGAAAGAATAAATAGTTTTTAAATTGAACAAATATCAAAAGTTACCATGCCCAAGCCTCGATATACTCGTAAAATATTATTATTTTTATACTTTTATGATAAAACTAGTTTGTACCAAGAATTTAATGTGGTTATTATTTATGGCAGTTTTATCTGATACATTTTTTATATCCACATC
>MBFT01000252.1:0-11197 GCA_003086725.1 Furculomyces boomerangus | reverse complement strand
GTATTTTTTTTATATAATCCCTACAACTCCAAAAAACCTATAATAATATTTCAAAGTTACATAAAAAAGTTTGGACCAAAATCAAACCCACTTTTTAGACGCTCTGAAATCTTAGATATCTTCGAGGAAATCTCAAAGAAAAAGATTATTTGATTGACCAATTTTATATATCAATTATGCAATTGACTAGAAACTTTTAATTCATGAAAATGAATGGGAAATAATGACAGTATAATAGTAAAATACTAATCTGTTCCAAAATAGGTATCCAATTTACTCAAAGTTTAAACTGAACTTCAGTTCCTTTCTATGATGAAAGTTTGCAAGTAAAAAATTGAATAAATAACTTTAAAAGTACTAGTTCAAAAAATACATATTACTATACTCGTTGAATGTCAAAAGTATATTTTATCTATTGTTTTATCTCGTAAATTTAGAAATGTAAAGTTTGAAATTGTGTGAAAACAAAATTTTGGGTATAATTCATGAAAATTCAAAACTTTGCTATACAATAATACCAGAAACATGTTTTAGAATTTAGGTGTAAGTATATTATGTAATATAAAGAGTTTAATTACGAATGTTTTAAAACTTTACATTAAATGTAGGCAATAATTCATAATTTTGAAATACAGTTGAACACCTTTTTGCAAAAGAGTGGTTATGGTTATTATGAAATAGTGTTATAAATGATATAAAAATAATATTAAAAATCAATCAAAAGTACGATGTTTAACAACAATGTTGCAGTCTCTTTTTTCATATCTTGGTTTTCTTATGATCAAGTCAATGTCGTCAATAATCACTGGTTCGTTATTTCTTGTTGGGTCCAAATTTTTTGGTGTGTATATTGATCCTTCTGGTAAACTTATATCATAGTCACGGATAAGGTTGGGAATCACAGTAAGAATTTCGTACCAAGCAAGGTTTCTTCCAGGGCAAATTCTAATACCCGTTGCAAAAACAAGAACCTCCTTTTTCATTTTTTCGCCTTCAGGACCCATAAATCTATCTGGGTTGAATGATTGAGGATTTTCCCATATTTTGGAATCGTGATGAGCTCCTTCAAAATATAGTGAAACATCAACACCTTTTGGAATGTTGTACCCACACAATTCTACTCCTTCTGCTGGAGTTTCTCTGAAAGTCCCACTGGCAGAAACTCCACGTAATCTCATACATTCGTAGACAGATGCCACAAGGTATGGAAGTTTTTGTTTAGCTTCATGATGTCGAATAGGTTTTGATCTATCTGGGAATTGCTCAAGAACTTCGTCACAAACTTTCTTGTAGATTTGAGGATACAACATGTAAATATGAATAAGCCATGTCATTGTCAAACTGGTTGTATCGGTACCGCCTATAAGTGTGATAATCATCTCATCTATAAGCTCTTCCTTTGATAACTTTTTCCCACTTGTTGTATTGACAGCGTCCATATATATTTGTAGAATATCTGCTTTTCCAGTTTTGTAGGAACCCTCTTGAATTGCAAGTTTTCTCTCATCCATAACATTAAGCGAGTATCCAATTATCAGCTTTTTGGCATTTATAATCGCTGGAAATAAACTCAGAATATCAGAGATAAAGGGAAATACGAGAGTCTAATAAGATAAAATATAGATAAAGGTTTCAGCTAAAAAACATTTTAATAGCATTGATGATTCTTACCACTGTTGATAATCTTCTTCCTCGGTTAACTGCTGTAACAATTGGATGTCCGTTATTTCCCATTGCATTAAAAGATTTTCCAAAAGTCAAACTCCCAATAACATCTGATGTTAGGTTTTGGAAAGCGTTGATATAGTTTATTGTAGAAACCCCATTTCCCTTTTCAATTTCAGAGTCAAGATATTTTTTTAGACTAATAATTCCGTTTTCCATTATTACATCCTCAACAGTATCTAATCCGGCGTGTGAATAAGCTGGTGCAATTTGTCTTCTCTACACAAACATCAAATATAAACAGTTATATGTAAGTGTATTGGGTTTGGGTTATGAACATACCCTCATCTTGTTGAATGTTTCGTCACTGGTACTGAATATTGATTGGTGGTAAACCTTAACGTGCTCAAATTTTCTAGACTTTTTGTACCTAAAAGAAGAAAGCATTTTTCTGATACCAGAAGCATCCGCTACAGAGATCTCATCAGGTGCTACAAATTTAAATAGAGTTTTATAAAGGATTTAAAATTATTTTTGGTTCTTACCTATTCTGGAAATCGGGCCATACTTTTCATGTAATTTCTTTGAGACTTTAATACCATTTCCCATAGCATAAGATATTCTAAAGGGTAGTGATGTCAAACGAGCCCACCAAGGTCCAGGAATTTTGTTCAATGGATTCAAGAACAGCCTGTAGAAAAGCTAAAAGAACAGTTGAAGATGAAAAAAAGAAGACAATTACCTTTGAAACAAAGTAAACAGCAAATATTCCATAGAATATTTTTGACTTGGATAGTTTTTGTAAATTGGATTGTGTTAGAAAACCAAAATATTTGTTCTGAATTAAAGAATCCATTTTAGAGAAAAAGAGTCTTGGGATTGATTACCTTTTATACAAAACCATAATTTCAAAACTTGTTCTAATAGATTTACATGGCTCTTGGGAGAAACTGTTTTTATTTGAGAAAGTTACACAGAGAATAATATCATATCATATTTGAACACTGAAGATTCTCAACCAGTAGATATTATTAGTACAACTATAAACTATTGGAAAATAAAATACTGAAGTGTTAATCTAAAAACTACCAAAAAAAGAAAGTAATAGAATTTAAAGTTGGAGAGAACACATTTGACCAAATAGTAACTAAGCATAAATGACCAAAACCAATTAAAACTATAAAGACAATCGATTAATATATAACCACTAATCTTTTTTGACTTTTTTTTTGTTTTTTTAGATTTTCAAGTTTTTTTTTCAATTTTATTGTTACAATAGTTTTAAAAAGATAGAAAATAGTGATTTAATTGGTTCTTTCAGATATATTTGGTTACTCACCATAACAAATATAAAAAAAGTAGCTCTAAATTGATTTTTTTGATTGAAAGTAAATTTCTAATGATAGAAAAGATATCGTACGCTTTATTTTAATATAAAAACCTAAAATACTATGGGTGGCGAGCAATAACCAAATATCAATCTCTTTTGGTGTTTGCTGGCGCACGGGTGATGTATACAACATCACCAAGCAAGAGTGATTCGTTTCTCCTGTTTTTATCAAGTACGTTTGGGCCATACTTGGAATTGTCAGGAAGTCTGATGTTGTAGTTTCTGACGAGATTAGTAATGAAAGTTATGATTTCAGCCCAAGCCAAGTTTCTTCCAGGACAAATGCGAACACCAAATGAAAATACAATAACTTCCTTTTTCAATTTCTCTCCTTCTTCTCCCAAAAATCTTTCTGGCATAAAAGAATCAGGCTTTTCCCATATATCTGTATCATTGTGCGCACCTTCAGTAAATATTCCCATATCTACCTTTGGTGGAATATAATGTCCAGAAAGTTCGATTCCATCATCACTGTTTTCTCTGAACAAAACACCACTGACTGCTGTTTTCAGTCTCATGCATTCATAAACTGTGGCCATAAAGTATGGAAGTTTTGCACGGGCTTCTTGAAACCTGATGACTTTAGATCTATCTGGGAAAACAGAATCGATTTCTTCAACAACTTTTCTGTAGACATCTGGATAAACCATATAGATATGTAGGTGCACTGACATGGTAACACTTGTGGTGTCAACACCGACAAGTAACATAATTATTAGTTCAGATATCAAGTCGGGAATAGAAAGTTTTGTTCCATCGGTATTCTTAGCAGTTATGTACATCTGCAGAATATCTATTCTTTCTTTGTCAAAAGTACCTTCTTCAATCTGTTTTTGCCTTTCTTTTACGGCATCAGTTAAAAACTGTCCAACAGTTTTTCCGCCAGTTTGAACTAAGCAGAATAGTCCGTTAAAAATTCTCAGCAAAGGGTATGCTTGAAGCTACAGTTTTAAAAGCAAATTAGCTTGAAAGATATATAATTTTTGAGCATTTTTATAAGCTTACCCATGTTGAAATATTTATTGAGACGTTAACTGCATTGGTTATAGGATGGACCTCGTTTTGAACCGCATTGGAACTCTTATCAAAAGTCAATTCACCAATAACATCGGCTGTAAGTGATTGGAAAGTTGTGAAATAGTTGAATGTTCCTTGCCCATCACCATCCTCTATCAATTTCTCGATTTTCTTGGTAAGACTTATTGTTCCAGCGTCCAGAATCAAGTTCTCAACAGTACCTAATCCTGTTATAGTAAAAGCAGGGCCTACTTGACGTCTTCTCATCCGATTAAAATCTTTTTCAACAGTTGAAAATAGATTTGGTGATGCAACATTAGTAGCGCTGTATTCTTTACTTTTTGGATATCTGTAAGAAGCAAGAACTTTCTTTATATCATTGGTTTTTGCTACAGATATTTGGTTTGGATCTATTCGGTAAAAGTTTAGATTAAATAATTATCTTAAACGTTTCAAGGTTTACTTTCAAACTCTGACAACTGGGCCATACTTCTTTTGGAGTTTCATTGAGTATCTTGTGATTTCACCATTAATTCTTGTGATTGCATATGGAATAGCAGTAAATCTAGCCCACCAAGGATCAGGAATTTTCCTTAAAGGATCAAGGAAAAGGTAATACATGGACTACAAATTGAAATGGCGTTAGAAGCACGGAATATTATTGTTTAGTAGAGAGAAAGTTTAGTATTTACCTTGTATACACTATAAGCAACAAGAACTCTGTAGAGAGCCTCGGCGTTGTATCAGCTGTTTGATAAATAATTTATCAAGGATTGGGGTAGATCAGTAGAGTTTGTTAAGATAAAGTCATTGCTCAGATATGAAAGATTGGTTGGAGCAAGAAAGCTGAGCTTAAAGAATAATAAAAGTATTTTATATTTATTTAGGAAAACTTAGAATTAGCCCAAACTTTTGAAACAGACTTTTAGGGGCTTAGAATAATACACGAGTTTCAAGCTTGTGTTTGTGAATTCAAATTAGTATATAGAACTTTATTTTTGGCTTTTAAAATCAATTTATTGATCACTAATATTCATAGAAAGTTTAAAGCGTTGTAGCTTGAAATCAATTTTGCTGGCGTTATATCTTGAAAAGTTTTTTCAATAAAGCCAATTTTTGGTTCTTCGTATCCAAGAACCATGGCATTACCTCTTAAGAAACTCTGACCAAATATAATCTTTTTTGGGGAAATAAATCTTGGGTCAATTGGAATTATTTTGGATTTACAAACACCTTCTTCAAGCTCCATGAAATATTGTGGGAAAAGCTTTAGTGTGTAATTTCCGGAAGTGAAGGCGGCTATGTGCTTTCCATTAAACCCAGTACAATTTGGATATTGTTTTATTGCGTATGTATTAATTTTATACGCAATGTCGGAATCCATGTATATTTCTTCATATCTTGGGTTTACTTCTGCAGTCATGTCAGTTAAAGGCAAAATCCCATTTGCAAATGTGTAACTATCAAGTTTGAATCCAAATCCAGCATTTCCATCTGGTTTTGTCCAAACAATAGTTTCATTGGTATTTTTTTTCAACCCCAAACTAAATTTTCCTCCATCTTCTCTCAAATCAATGGTAACAAACTTTTTTTCTCCCAAAAAGTTTAAAATCGAGTTGTTTCTTGAGAAAAAAACATCATTTGATATGTTTTCCAAAGGATATCCTAGGCCTAGAACTCCAGTATTATACACATTGTGTAGACTTGGGTTTGGTATCAGATATTCCGTACTTAAGTATCTAGTTCCGGAATAAAAATATTTGGGAACGTCTGTCATGTTAGTAGTAATATCTAAAACGGCTTTTTCTAGCGTTTTTGATCCAATACTTACTGTCTCATATCCGAAATAGCCATACTCACTATAGTATCTATCATTTCTATCAAAGACTCTTTGGATTGTTTTAAAAGTGCTAGATTGATAATTGCTAAATTTTGAACAAATTTTTATCCCTGAATAACAATTTATACACAACAAATCAGCAAAGATTGTCGTTTGAATTTGAGTGTCAGGTAAAGTTAAAATATACTGAGGTGGAGTTCCAGCTAGTATTGGGACATAGTACATATCACCTATTCTAACCATATTGACTGAATCAATATCGGTATCAGGAAAACGCCCTTTCTGTTTATCGATGTCAATACCATCCTGGGACTGTCCAAAAACGTTGATATCCTCCTTACTTTCTTCACTGCAAAGTCCAAAAGCTAAAAGTTGGGATACAAAAAGAAGTGAAAAGCGCATTTTGATAGTTTTAAAAAATTTGGAGTGTTGTTTGGTTGTTAAATCAAATTGATTTGAAGTTCTCTCAAGAGGAAACCCATGACTTTATATACTTTTTTTCTAAACTATAAATTTAAAAGAGTGTTTAGTGTATTATGTTTATTTTTGTGGAAAAACTAACCGATTGTACTGGTATAAAAAAAAATAATAGAATGATAGGATACATTTATTTTAAGGTTTGTATTAGGTACTTTTGCATCATGTAGCTCATCATTAGCCAACCTTTATTTTTATAACTTTTTGCTGATAATACTATAGATGGAATGTAAAAATTTTAAACTTTTTAGCCTAACAGAATCTCAACCTGAATTGTCATTAGTTGGGTAAATGTATAACTAGCATATTTCAGTACAAAGGGAATTTTTTGGTTTTTCCCATACTACATAAAATATCAAACTGGACTTAATTCTCTGCATAAATGTGTCCATTGGACTCAAATTAAACCAAGTAGAATTAAAAGGTATTCTTCCCCAAACTTTTTTTTGACTAACTCTCAGTCCATAGCTCTTTTATATATTAGTTTACCCTCATCGAAAAACCAAACGATGGTCTCTGTGGTTGACTCTAATTTGTTCTATATAGCTTCCAAAAAGTATACACTTTTTGTCATCTAATATTCTTGAGATATTATTTTTAAACTTTCTTTTTTCATTGGCTTAAAAATGAAAATATATTCAAACATCCAAAGATTTCTAAAAAGTCCTGTTTCTGAAATAGTTTTGAACCCTTGACTACTCCTGAGGGTGGAAAAGTATATTCAAAAAAAGAACTTCCTTTACCCATCCATAGTTTGATACTCAGTTAGGTGTTTTTCTATAAAATAAACGTTTTATGAACATCTGTTTTATGAATAAATACAGGTATTTGTAAAACAGAATATGTGTTTCTGTTTATATTATTTAGAATGACAACATTAATGGTACAAATAATAAAACGAGACTTGGAAAAAACTGGCAATGTGATTAATAAACTATAAGACAGAAAAGATTGACGATGGGATGCGGAGCCCAGAAATCCAATGGGATTGGAAAAGGTAAGGAGGACACAATTTCAAGAACTTAAGGTTCTTTGTTTAACTTTCATTGCTATATATATTAGTAAATAAATATAGAAATCAAAAAGGTGACTGTTTGAGGTTTTAGTTTTGGATTTCACATCTTATAGAAGTGAATATGGATAAGGGAAACTGAAAGATGTAGTTTCAAAGGAGTTTTTAGAAAGAAAAGATAATCCCAACAATTTCCTTGGTAAAACTCTTTGTAATTATTTTTGATTTCGTCTTTATAAAAAAAATCTTCACAGTTGTAAACTATCTATTGATTTATATAGAGGTTTTGTGTCTTAAATTCTATAAAAATCAGAGAAAATTTATTTAGTATTGATTAGGTTATATTAAATTTTAGAACAGGAAACTATACTAGAAATAAAAAAATCCTGTATTATCTCGCATGTTCAATACTTTTATTAGAACCTGTTTTTAAATCTAAAAGAGAGTTGATTACTAGTTTTTTAATCTTAAAAACTCCTGGTTGTATAAAACTTGTATTAAAGATTTTCGAATGCATAAAACACATAGTAACTAAAAAAATTGGATTTAGGAATCTACATGCATATTGAAACAAGTTTCTAGCATTCTCATCAAATAAATAAGCTGACTGGTTTTATAAAATTCTGATGAAAGAGAAAAACTTGAAAATTTGCATTTATGCAAGCATGGAATATATTCTTTGTTCCAGAAGAAACCGAAAGATATAAAATAGTCAAAAACTTTCTCTGAAATATGCTTTTTTTTAAATATAGCTTTTTTTTGCCTATCTTTTTTTACCTCTTTTGTTTACCAGGAAATGCTTTTAACAGAATGGGAATAATATTTACTTTTATCTTGGTTCAGCTATTGTTATCACTTTATATTAGTGTATCTGACAAATGCAATGAAGGACATATCAATTCCAAATTTAATAGAGAAACAAATAGTTTACAAAGGATTTCAAATGGAATACCTGCTTTCTTCAAAAATTTCTCTTCAACAGTTTTATTTATAGGCAAAAAAGACGATTCTGGCATAATGATATGTGGTGGAACTCTTCTTATGCCAGATGTGGTTGTCACAGCGGCTCATTGTGTATATAATGAATTAAAACAAAAATTACCTGTTTCTAGTTTTTATATAAGTGTTGGGGACTCGAGGTATTTGAATGAGGAATCTGATACTTATAAAATAGAAACCATCAATATCCATCCAGAATTTGATATAGAGAGTCTCGATAATGATTTGGCTATTGTTACACTGCTTGAAAACATATCAAACCAAAAAGTAACCTATTCAAAAATTTTTAACAAAGAAGTTAATGGAGATATGGCTGTAGAAGCAGCTGGGTGGGGTGCTGTATCAAATGAATCAGAAAAAACACCAGAAACATTAATGAGTGTTGAACTTCGTGTATCTTTTTCTAAAAATTGTAAAGCTTTGAATTATCTGTGGGATGAAAACAAGAAAAGTGTATGTACATCAAACGTAAACGGAAAAGATACTTGTTTTGGTGATTCTGGTGGTCCTCTGTTGTATACGGGTGATATAAAAAGACCTATCGTTGGTATTATTAGTTATGGAGCTTCTCCTGAACAAAGTGAAAAAGTGGAATGCGGAATAGATGGAGGCGTAGCGTATTTCACAAATATCAATTACTACATTCCTTGGATAAAATCAATTCCACAAGTATTCAATGAAGACATGCTATTTTTTAACGATCAAGAAAATTTCCCCCAAAAAAAAGACAGAACAGAAGAAATAAATAATCAGAAACTTCCGCCGAATTCTAAAGAAAGTAGTTCAGAAGGTTTAAAAACAACTAAAAACGGAATAAATTGTGTCAAGAATGGTGCTTATATACTTGCACTATCAAAATCATTGTTCTTTTATGCGATATTGTTATTATTGTGAAATGTTCAAAATCAAATGAAATTCTAAAGATTTGGCTAGATTCAAAAAGTTGTTTTAGTTTCAAGATTTTTACGGTTTTATAAAAAATTCGTTTTTTGAATTTTTCTATCGCACGCTTTATATGAACGTGCATATAATCAATTCAAGTTATAAACAGTAAATAGCTTAGATAAAATGATAAATGTCCTTTATGAATAAAGATAAAACCAAATATTTTCATCTGTTTTTAATTAAATACTATGTATTTTCAGTTTACTAATTGTTTGAAAACTCTTGTGTCAAAAAAAGAGTTATTGAATTGAAAGTAGAAACAAAGAGTTGATAGATAATCCCCATGACTTTGCTAAATCTATCAAAACAGTTCATAGTTGAAATTGTATAGCTGAAAACTTGGAATATTTTTTTGATCCAAACTTATAAAAAAAATCTTGTAAGCTTTGTGATTGGACGATTTTCCCTAAAATGTTTCATATCTGATGCTCCTAAACTTTTTATCTTTTTCATACTCGGAACTTAGCCTTAGGAATTATCATGACATTTCAAGCGTGTTTCTGGAATATAAATAGAGTTAAATTCTCTTAAGCTCAAAAAAAGAAACTTTCTTTTAGCACCAAAAAACCATTCAAATTAAATTTCCATTTGATTCTTTAGATCTCCCAATATCTACAAAGTTTTGAATTATAGGGTTTACTTTCAAAATGTCAATCACATCAATCAACACCACAAGTGTAGCAGATTCTGCCTCCCAACCAGTTTGGGTTCCCAAAAATCCCGAAGATACCGAAATGTCAAAGTTCATGCGCTACTCCAACAAAAGATTCAACTTGAGTCTCAAAAACTACGACGATCTATATGACTGGTCCATTACTGAACTTGAACAGTTTTGGAGTGCCGTTTGGGACTATAGTGGAATTATCTCACACACTCCCTACACTCAAGTTCTCGAAACTGATAAGAGAATGGACGAAATTCCAAACTGGTTCAAAGGAGTTTCTATCAATTTTACTGAAAATACCCTTGAACGTTTCAAGAATTCTGACAGAGTGGCTATTTATGCTAGAGGAGAGCAAGAACACAAAGATATCACTTTTAAAGAACTTTATGTCCTTGTTGCTCAGACAGCTTCTTCTCTCAAAAAGCTTGGTGTTAAAAAGGGCGACAGAGTTGCTGGATACATTACAAATTGTGCTGAAGCAATAATCATATTCTTGGCTGCTGCTAGCATGGGTGCAATTTGGAGTTGTGCACCTCCTGAGTTTGGGGTTATCGCTGCCTCTGATAGATTTGCTCAAATTACTCCCAAAATTTACTTTTCACTTGATCAATCAACATACAATGCAAAAACTACTAATCTCATCGAAAAGAATCTTCAAATATTGAAAGTTTTACCAACAGTAGAAAAAGTTATCATTATCCAAACAGGAAATAAATCTGTTGATATTTCAAAGGAAATTCCAGGGAGTATGTCATGGAATAATTTTTTGGGTTTAAGTGCAGGAGTAACCAAGTTAAACTACGAACTTCTTCCATTTGATCACCCAATTTTTATTGTTTTTTCTTCTGGAACTACTGGAAAGCCAAAATGTATTGCTCATTGCACTGGCGGGTATATTGTTATGTCGAAAAAAAACAATACGATTGCTTCAGGAATAAACGAAAATGATGTCTATTTCTATTATACTACAACTGGATGGATTATGTGGAATAGTTTACCCTCTGCTATGATGAGCGGAGCAAGCATAGTAACTTTTGAAGGTAATCCATTAGGACCAAAAATCAGTGTGTTGTGGGACACGATTGAAGAAGTTGGGGCCACAAAGTTTGGTACATCACCAAGATATCTTCAAACTTTAGAAGATAAAGAATATTACCCCAAAGATCACCATGATCTCAGCAAGCTCAC
>MBFT01000244.1:14692-31447 GCA_003086725.1 Furculomyces boomerangus | reverse complement strand
ACCTCAACGATAAAATAGACATAAGATAATAAACAGGAAAGTATCTCAAAGTATTTTTCTGATGACTTGTATATCAATATTAACCTGTTGAAGTAGTTCATATACTTTTCCTTTTCTGTTTCATCTTTTATAGAAAATAAGTTTGTCAATACAATTGCACTATTTACTGTACAAACAGTTGTTGAATACTCTTGATATTTTTCTGGAACATTGTGGTGATACCATTCTAGTAATTTTATTTGGTTCATAGCGGCTTTGGCACATTTTGATTTTGCTGCTTTTATTCTTTCAGGGCGAATTTTGGCTGAATCGTCTCTCACTAATTCAGATTGGAACAAGTGAATTGTCATAGAGTAGTAAAGTTGTCTTGAAATATAATTGAATGTGTGATGTTCTGTATCTATTATTAGTTTTACAGTTCCTCTGTGATTTATATATTCATCTTGGATTGAAGGCAAGTTATCTTTAAACATTTTTTCAATGTTGGCTTTATACTTTTGTAGTTTGTCAGCGTATAAAACTACTCTTAAATTTGTATTATCTTCATTAAAGTGGTCTCTTCTCCATCTTTTTGTAACAAAAACTGCAATATTCTTGAATAAAGAATAAGAATTTATAATGAAACGATGAATGTCTTGAGGGAGATCAGCTTCTCTTTGGTTATGAGCTACAATGTTCATTAATTTGAGTTCTTTGTTATTACACCCTTCAATACTTCCACCATATCTCCACTTAAAATCGTCTGTGGGTAAGTTTACTACAATATCTCTTTGTTCAAATGTCATATAGTTACCATTGAATACGTAGTTTCCAGATATCAAAATATAATATGTCCACCACACTCTTCTTCTAAACTCTAATTCGCTACTAGTATATTTTTGTATTACTTTTTCGGTTTTCTTGTTAATATCAAGTTGGTATAATCTAGTTTGCTTGACAGAGCTAAGTTGAGAAAATAATGTTTTTAGTTGAGTTTGAAAAACTATGAATTTTAAAAAAATAAGTTTTGCTTACATTGTGGCAGTTTCTATAAATTTAAAAACAAGTTATAGTGAAGTTAAATAGAATTTAAAAATGTAAATAGAAAATATTTAGAAATGTTACTTATTGCATAATCATGAGATTTGTTATCTTTCACTACGGTAGCATATGAACATATAAAAATACATGCCCAAACAACAAGAGGATCAGAAATATCCTTTTCTTTGTTCATGAGTTCAAGAGACTTTCTTGCATACCTTGTTTCAAGTAGTTTATCTTCTTCAGTTCTTGAATTTTTGATAGTTTTGATACCAACAGATAAAACAGCAAAAATGAAATAGTATGGATACGTTTTATTTGTTAGATTGTTTACGAACTCAGGCAAGCGCAACGGGAACATGTTCTGAGGAATTATATGGGGTAGTCTCAAACAAATTTGCTCTAGCTTTCGGGCATTTGGTATGGGCAATCCATGTTCTACATCTTTGGATATTTAATTGAAATATGGTAGATAGTATTTAGTATAAAATTTTTTAGGTTTAGTTTAATGTAGGGAAGATGTGGTACTGTTGAATTTTTATTTACCCATTCTATTTAAAGGCCTCCGGAAGAAAAAGGGATGTAAATGAAGAAAGTATTTGAACTTAAATGCTAGTCGAAATTGGATTTTGAGGAAGAGGTTGGTGTTTCGGGGAGGAATGGCAAAATATATACTTTTTCCGAAGCTACTGTAAAACAAGCAGATAAAAAGCACCCTCTTAAAATACGCAAATTGAAAATTGTTTTGTTTTCCCAAAAGGATTCTTTTATTGAACACACTCTTTCGCCCAATAAAAATTTAGAAAAAAAAGGATTCTTGTTCTATATAGTTTCTAAATTACATAAAAATCGGTATTTCATTTTTTCTCTCTTATGATTCGCTACTACTTGAAATTCCTGAGAAACAGTCATCTCTCCCAAAATAATCTTTTACATAATTGTGTTACTTTAAAACTTGATTTTTCTGTTTTAAGCTGTTTTGATGTTTCAATATACTAATTAGGTAATGAATCATGGAAATTTCGGGGAAAAAAAAACTTTACACCGAGATTAAATTATTGGTAATTTAATCAGACTGTCTTCTAAACATAGCACCATGAGTCATGTTTGGGAAAAGATGGTAGTTGAATTTCAGTAGTTTATTTGGATGAAACAAAGAAACTCAAGCCAAACTTGTAAGTGACCTGATACAAACATCTTTTTCGTAAACAGAATGTTCGAAAAAAATGTAGCCAAACAACTTGAAATAATGTGTTGTTTTAAAGGCTAGTTTTTTAAGGGCCAGTTTAAATCCTGTTTTTGGTGTAAATATATATATAGAGAGGTATTTCAAGTCACTCCCAATAATTGTTTGTTCTCTTTTATTATAGGAAACACAAGTTTTGACTAAAAACTTTTATTCATCAGAGTAATCAAATATAAGTTTTTATTAAAAAAAAAAGGGTCAAGTGTTTGTATGCTTATTTCGACTAATCAACTGGAATTCAACCAGTAGACTTCTATTATTTTAGAAATCATAAACGATTTTGGCTTGTTAATCTCCACAATTACAAAATCGTACTTGTTTCGGAACTATATGAATGTCAATAGGTTATGCTCAATATTACATAGCTATCTAGAAATAAAGAAAATAAAAAACACTGTTCAATCCAAAAAAATTTAAATATGCAGACAAACGGTTCTAGAAGAATACTCTAGTTTTTCAATAAAAATATTCCGAGCAAAAAAAGGGAAATTTTTTGGATTAAAGAAACTCCAATAAAAAAATGTTCAAATCTGTGAATTTCACCTATGATAGTTTTTCATCATCTTTTTTCAGACATTCAAATTCCTAAAATAGTTTTTTCAGTATAATAAGTTTACTCCTTCAATGATTGCTTTGACGCTATAATATATTTATCTAAACATGTATTTAGAATTATCACTCTAAAAACATATAACAAATTAAGTTTTTTAACAGAGATTTTTGTCTGTGGAAACAAGTTTAGATACTTGATTATACCCATGTCAACTGGAGAAACCAACTATTTTAATTATGAACAAACTCCAAACTTTGTTTTTGCTTTCAAATATAGATTAAATATCCGATAATCTCATAAACCAAGTTTAAAAATATACCAAAACTTTTATCATCTGGAAAAAAGTAAAGTTTAATAAACTTGGTGGTTTTTAGTTGATGTTTTATTCAAGGAAAAGTTGGTAAAATACATTTCAGATAAATTTTCCAAATGTATCTTGAACTTGCCATTTGAGCTCAACGCCAAGTTCTTTAGCAAATCTCTTGACTACTGATGGTTCTTTCAAGAATGGACGAGCGAGGAATACAACATCTGCCTTTTCTGATTCCAAGATATGTTCGATCTCTGTTGAGGTTGTAATTTTTCCCACAGCACCAGTAGCAATACCCACTTCACGACGAACAGCTTCAGCATATGGAACTTGATACATTGGATCAGCAAAAATTTTCAAGTCGCTAGAATTTCCTCCTGAACTACAGTCAATCAAATCAACACCCAGATTTTTAAGCACTTTTGCTAGTTTTACTGAATCCTCAATTGTCCATCCATCCTCAACACACTCATCACAGGAAATACGAACCCACAATGGTTTATGTTGTGGCCATACTTCCCGTACTTTTTGAACAGTTTCGGTCAAAAAGCGGATTCTGTTTTCAAAGGATCCTCCATACTCATCAGTTCTGTGATTAGACTTTGATGAAAGAAAGTTGTTGATCAAGTATCCATGTGCAGCAAGAATTTCAACGATGTTATATCCTGCCTTGTCAGCTCTTACTGCTGCTTGAGAATGACTCTCGATTGTTTCTTTGATTTGTTCTTTAGTCATTTCTTTAGGCATACACATATGTTCATTATATTTTAATGCGCTTGGAGCATAAACTTTATCAGGCCAACCACCTTCAGCTTCTTCTGCACGAACACCTCTGTTTACCCAGATAGGGAATGATGATCCTTTACGGCCAGAGTGAGCGAGTTGAATACCAATTGGAACACCAAGTTTGTTTGGAAGATGTGTTATCTGTTTATGTCCTGGAATATGCTCGTCTTTCCATATTCCCAAGCAATTCATTGAAATTCGACCTTCAGGTGTAACAGCAGTGGCTTCAACAAAAACTGCACCCGGTGATTGAAGAGCTAGCCCACCATAGTGAACAGCATGCCAGCTTGAAGGAAATCCATCCTGAGAAGAATACATGCACATTGGAGAAACGAAAACTCTATTTTGGAAAGTTACACCACGCTGGGTGAATGGAGTGAATGTTTTTGGAATCTTTTTAGATTCGTCGCTTTTATCTAGCAGTCCTAGAGCAGTTCCCAACGAATTTTCTTGGATTTGAACAAAATCGGTTGGGTTTTCAGTATATTTTGGAACGTAGGTAGAGTTTGGTGCCATTTTCTGTTTGATATTTTGTTTTTTGATGGAAACTTCAACCTTTTATAGTTTTTTTCTTCAAAAATTTTTTCACCCTTCTTGGAAAATTGGTTTATAACTAGTATTTCTAACCAGGAGAAAGGGTATAAAATAGCTGTTCTGAGAATGCCATAACTATGTTGCATTTTTACTATAATTGGTATTAGTAACTGTCTTTGTAAAAACAATTGAAATACGTGTATCCGATTTGTTGATTAAAACCAAAATATCTAATTCTCTGCCAATAAAATTTTTTTATTTTTTCTAGCCGATTTATTGGTTGTGTGTATTTATATTCGTGTTTGCTAAATTTCCATTTGTTTATAATTTGTTTTTTTTAGCCAATGAATAATCAATAGACACGGAAGAAAACAGGGGAATGGTATGATGTAAACTCTGAAACACAAACATACCCATTATTTCCTGAGGTCTATAGAAGCCAGTAGAAGAATATCATTCTATTTCTTTTAAACTTTTGTTTGTGCAATTTCAACATCTTTTAGGAAAAGTCATTTTTGTTTACTAGGTATGATTTTGATTCAAAGAAAAAATTAATCAACCATAGGATCTCATAAATTAAATAAATGGTATCGATACTACAACCAAGTTTTAAGTATCTAATTCTTTTTTAAAGTCAGTAAAAACTTCAATAAACATCAAGAATGACATCAAATGTCGAAATACAGTGAAATGTCTTGGTAGTTACACTTTTTTTTAAAAGATATTACTGACTCATAATTTATAATTTTTTAATACACAGTCTAATAATTGGCTTAAATAGCTAGGTATGATTATCAAAATGGTGGAGACAAACACATGCATATTATTAACATTGTAACATTTATTGATGTTGCGAAATTTCCAGAAGAAAGTTTGATTCTTACTTTAAATGATTCTATAAGAATAAAACTCTTCAAAGCTAGCTTTGGAATATCAAGAATATTGATAAAATATGTTGAAATAAGGATTAGTTTGTTCTTGTCTTTAAAAATAAAGAATAGGCTAAAATGATATTGACAACACCAAATAGAATAAGATTGTCGGAATATATATATTTACTACTAGAATGTTTATAGACTTGCTGTTTGTATTGTGTTAAATGTTTTCATTTTTAGTTTACATTTGCTCAATCCTGATAGAAATATGTAAACTGCCTCTTCCATTGAAAGTAAATATAATTTCATTAAACCAATTCTATAAACAGCTCAAAGATAGAACTTTCTATATTTTGAACTTTTTTAAAATTATTTACAAGAGAAATAGAATATCTAGAGGAACAGATTATTTGTTTTCTTTAGAAATTGGTTGAACGTTTTTTATTTAACGACTTCAAAGGTTAGTTAAAATACAATATATAGATTTCCTAGAAAAAATATAGAATTGATGTTGATTCTAACAAAGTTTTCAGAAAAATAAAAGTACTTTAACACGTGTTTCTCTATAAAGAAGGATGTTAAATTAAAAAGCCAAGGATTCTGAGAGCCCAGGTATGTTTTTTATTCAGCCAAATCACGTTTGATTTTACGCCTATTTTTGATCCTCTGATATCCAACGAAAAAAAATAAAATATTGACATTTATAGATGAACCAATTAATAAAGATTTTTCTTTTTAGATGGTCCAATGAATAGTTTTTAATTTCTTGGAAAGATATTCATTTGGATGAGGTTTCTAAATGCGGATATCAGTTGTGATGTTTTTTAGATGGTTTGTCATGAATTTTTGATATAAAAACTCTCCATTATCCTTTTCCCTTCAAACATTTTTTTAATCTTTGCAAGAAACTCTCAAACTAAACATGGATTTCAAAGCTCAAAAACTGCCAGGCAATTTTACTCAAATAAACCCGAGTTTGTTAATGGATTGTCCTACTGATGATGCTACTAGAAACTTGGGAATTACAGTTTGCAACGTAAACAATATCAACTCTACCGAATTGAAAGCAATACAAAGTCTCTATGGAAGAGGTTCTGATTGCCTTTTTGTTTCTGATCACAATACCATATACAACGTCACTATAGGAAATGTTCCTTTTTCTAATAGCGAAATACAAAAATGTTCTGATGCCAAATCTTACAAATGGAAAAGCAGTATACTTCTGTTGGGTCTACTAGCATTCTTAATCTGATTTATGATATTTCATCTCAATAGAATCAAACATTTTTTAATACTTTACTTGAAATACACAAAATAATATTTGAGATTGTATTGGAATGACAACTTGAATGCTAAGAGCCATATTTTTTATGCCAACAAACTGTCAACATCCACTCCACTGATTCTTGTTCTGCGCAAAACACGTTCTGCCCACTTGAAGTATGGAATATCAGCCCTAGAAAAACAAAAATCAATAAAATTCAGATAAATAAAAACCCGATATTTGATAATTAGAATCTTACACTTTGTTATCAAGCATCTGAGAACCCAAACTTTTCTGGGTTCTATTTTGAAAGTCTAAAATTGATAAAAAAAATGCGATTAATTTTGAGTGGTTGTAATTTGAGATTTTACCTTTGATAGTTTTTACAGCCTTTTCGATAGCTTGAGAATCTGGGCAATAAGCGTTGAAAATTATATCAATTTGATTTGTATTGATAGCTTGTTTCCCTGTAAAGCCCATTCTGTAGCCTTGTTTACATTCTTCTACAAAGCTTTCACCATTTTCAATACTAACGTTCACCATGTCTATAGATTCAAGTCCGTAAGCATGAGCAGTGTTTGATACCAAGGAACGAGCATAATAAAGTTCAGGAAAACCTGGTGATACTGTTGTTTCCGTGCTAATAAGGTAATCATACACGGCAAACTATTTAATTTAGAAACAATTTTTAGTGTATTGCTATAAACATCAAGTTGACTTACCATTAGCGTATCCAACCTATCACTACATTGTGCAATTTCCTTAATGTTCATCATGGCAAGACCAGTTTCAATGGCAGCAATGAGTCTGATTCTCTTCTTTCCTTCTTCAGTAGCATACAAATCAATCATGTTGCAAACAAAATGAATATCAGACGGTGATTCAACCTTAGGAATAAGTAGAACTTCAACTTTATCTGATTGAAGAACAACCTTCAAGTCTTCAACTTCATGGCCACTTCCAATAGAATTGATTCTAACACCAATTTCAGAGTTTGTTGTTCTTGGGAGGTTCAGTATATTAATGATGTTATTTCTTCCTACTTCTTTAAGGTCAAGTGGAACCCCATCTTCCATATCATACATGACCAAGTCGGTGTTTGAGGTAAGAGACCTATCAATTCTCTCTTGATCACTAATAGCAACATATAAAAGTGAACGTCTTATTCTTCTCTTGTCTTTGGGCTGTGCTTTGGTGTTTGGAACTAGCTTCATTTTTAATAGAGTTTTTTGGTCTTCTTTTTTTATTCAAATATACCTAAATTTAATAGAATTGAAACTATATCTGGTTTAAATAGTTTTAAAATAGATGGAATTTAGGGAGTTTGAAACAAATTGAAGACATTACACCAATTTAAAGTTTTGATTTAGTACTTTTTTTTGGGAGTATCACAACTCGGTATTTAAATGTTTTGAATTTGGTGTTAATTCTTGAATGAACTTTTTTTATAAATTGAATGTAATTTTTCAATAATTGAAATGTTGTATAATTATTAAAATAGTATCGGATTAAACTAACTGATAAAAATGAAGTTTCAAGATAATTTCTGGTGTCAAATAATCAAACATAATCTATTCCAGGTTTATAGTTGTCCATTCCTTTTTATCGCTTTCTTGTATTTTAGCATCAAGGTCATTTTCCATCAACAAAAGAGACAAGCTGTTTGAATTTCCAATAACTGCATCAGATCTCAAATTGTTTTTTGATTCTAAAAGATATTTTTCGGCAACATGTTTCAAATCTGGTATTGAAACATTAAACAATTGATCTCTTCGCCTATCATACAATAAATTGTCAGTTATATAAGATATTTAAAATAGAAACTTACTCTTGACGCATATCATCAGTTATTCCATAGTTGAAGTAAACTGTTCCCTCTTCCGAAACACTAATTGGTCCATCCAAGTCTTTAAACAAACTAAGTTTTGATTCAGACAGTTGTCTATCACTAAATTCATTTGTAAGAGCATAATCTATTGATCGTGAAAAGGAATCCAATGAAAAGAGTGGATTTGGATCACGATAGGAAAAGAAACTAAACATTCCACTCATTGCTGAATATCCTGCTCCTCCTCCATAAGCCCCATTAGATTCACGGATTTCTCTATGAAGAAAGTTTGGTGTAAGAATCTTGGCCAACACTTGAAGTGATGTGCTATCATTGTGAGTATATGGAACAGCTAGAACTGAACGGGCAGCAAAATTAGATGCAAATGGCAAAGGACAAATAAACCTAGATGGTTTTGGCAAAAACTTGACTATTGATGAGGTAGAATTGTTACTGGGCTTGTCTGTTTTGGTTGGGTATTTCGATACCATTTTAGCAAAATGTTTACAGTTCTCATCCACGCTATTTGAGCCTGTGGTTATTGCAACACGCATATTTTCTGCTGAAAGAATATATGATTGGATTTGCTTCAAAGCCTCTATTACTGATTCCAACTCAGAATCCAAAACATGTTTGTTTAACTGCCCAATAAACAATGCTTGTCCAACACCAGTAGTTTGATTCGAAAAGTCAGATTCATAACTAAGAGTTGATGCTGCTAATGAACGAGCATACATATGTCCACTGCTAGCTATTCTATTATAAATACCAGCAGCAGAAGCAGAAATAAGAGTTCTAAGACGTTCTTTGTTTGAAAAATCTGTTTCAAAGATCAATTCAGAAACCAATTCATACATTTTAGGAATGTTGACATCCAAACAATTAGAAGATATTCTAATTCCAGTTTCAGAAATACTCAAATTATCATAATCTGTTGATGAAAAAGTAGTAACTGAGATTCCACCAGTGTACAAATCAATTTCTGTTTCGATTTCTTGCATCTGTCTTTTTTTAGTACCCAAATAAGTTATTGCTTCACAGAATAAGGGTAGATATGGCACTAGGTTTTGGGGCAGATTGGGAATGCTATTAATTGCTTTGAGATAGGATATTCCATTTGTTGCAGTAACGCGCCACTGAACTGGTACACTCTCAACTGAGCTAAGATCAATAGCATATCTATTAATGTTTCTTGATACATCATCCAAAACAAGTGTTGGAAGACATGAAATATCTTCAACCTGTTTCTGAACTTTTGCAAGCTCTTCTGCTTGTTCGTCAATGACGTTCATATTTTCTTCTGTTAAAGTTTTAACCATTGAAGCAAGCATTTTAGCTTCCTGTGTAGTTTGTTTATTTGGAAACTCTGAAGATGCTGTCATTGTAAACTTGAGGGAGTGGTCAGAGTTTAACAGATATTTTCTGGCAATATCTGCAAATGGATTTCCTTTTGAAGACTCTTCACGCAACCTAGCCAAGTTTGATTCAACATTTAATATGACAAATGGGTCGATATCAAGGAACCAACTAGAAGAAATCATTTGCATTAATGACATTCCAAAATGTGCAGTTTTATGTTTGAAAGCTAGCTCTATACTATGGATAACAGCTTCGATACGTTTTGATTCAAAACCTTTTTCATAAACCTCCACCAATGTCTTTTTAATAGCATTTTCAACACTATCAATCTTATCTTGTGAAATTCCTTGTAGTCCAATAGTCAAAGATGAAATCTTATTTTGGGTGTTGTAACCTGTGTTAGCTGAAAAGTCAGGACCAATTCCACTATCAATCAAGGCCTGGTGCATTGGTGCAGAGGTTCCTTCGAGAAGCAAAGATGAAAATATTTGAGTTTTAAAGGTTTGATAAACATCAGAAACGTCGTTCATCAAAAAGGATATCGAAAACTTTGTTTGATTTGCAGCATCTCCGGAACCTTCAACAGGTCCTTCCTCTGTAACACTTCGAGTGCCAAATGGTACAACAATATGTTGTGCGGTTTGTGGATTGCTTTTTTCATAGTTTACCAAAACTTTGCTTACTTTCTCAAGCTGAGGCCCGAGTGGGAAGTTTCCATATGAAAAGAACTTGGAATTACTTGGGTGGTAGTTTCTTCTGTGAAATTCAACAAGTTTTTCATGAGTAAGTTCTGTTATATGTGCAGGATCACCACCACTTTCATGTTCGTAAGTGGTTCCTGGGAACAAATGATGATCTGTGCGTGTCTGAAGTAAACTTCCTGCATCAGAGAATGCGCCTTTCATTTCATTGTATACAACACCCTTAATTTGAAAATTTTTATATTCATCACGTTCCAATCTCCAGCCTTCTTGCAAAAAATCTTGTTCTTTAAGCAGTGGATTAAACACTGCATCCAGGTAAACACTTTGCAAGTTTTCATAATCTTTCAAGTTTTGTGTAGAAAATGGATATTGTGTGTAATTGTGTGCTGTCCATGCATTCATAAAAGTGGACATTGATCTATTCAGCATCTTGAAAAATGGATCCCGGACTGGATATTTTTTCGAACCACACAAAACAGTGTGTTCAAGAATATGAGGTACTCCTGTGCTATTATCAACAGAAGTTCTGAAACCCACACTAAACAGGTTGTTGTTGTCATCTCTTTTTAAATGCAACCATTCAGCACCAGTTCTTTGGTCGACAAGTAAAACAGTAGTGACACCAAACTCTTGAATTTCATTTATTTTCTTTACCTCAAAACCATTTATTACTTGTCCGATTTTGAATGACTCGCTTTCTAAAGTGTTTTTCTCATTGACAATGGTTGAGTAAGGCAAACTCAAAAGTTTTGATTTTTTTTGGTTTATGGCAATTTTGTTTTTGATAGAACTTGAGACACTTTGTTCTATCTTGGAATTTTTGGATTTGATAGTATTGAATGATCTAGAGAGTAATTTGGCAGAACTGTGTAATTCATTTTCTATTTTAAGCGCAAGCTGTCTATTTGTTTTCAGAGCATGATTTCCTCCAGCCTTGAATAGATTTGTAAACACTAGATAAAAGAATTAAATAGTTAATTATATATAAGATTCTATATAATTTAGGAATAAATGAAAAGAAAGTAAAATCAATTAGAAAAATCAACATACTATTGATTAACCTACTCTTTAGGTAGATTCTATTTCTTAGTTTTGTTGATCTAGAAGAAAAAAAGATTTTGAATATCAAAATTGAAAGATAATACAATGGAATATTTGGGAAGCTGTTTGAAATAGTGATTCTTGAAACAAACATTTGCCCTTGATTTTTCATATATTTTTATGTATAACTATTGGCTACTATAATTATTTTTATCGAATAAAATCAAGAATCTAGAAATATACTCTAGGTAATCCAATAATAACACACATAGAAACTCTCTTTTATTTACTGTTGATCCAACGAATGGTTGCCAAAGTTGAAAACAATTTCAAAAAATGCCAAGAAAAAATGTCTTGAAAAATCAATTCTTTTTGGGAAATGATAAAATGTACACCACTTTTTTTTTTTTGCTAAACACGAGCAAAATCCCTTTTTATTGGCTAAAACCTAAACTCGTGCAATTGATTGGCCAAAATCCCTATTTTCTGAAGCAAATTTGTTGGAAAATTGTTTAGTTTTTTCTATAATTTTTCACTAAAAAATACACAACTCTATACTTTTTTTAACAAAAACACTAACTATTATACTTGCAATTTTTTTCATATAAATATTTAGAAACACGGATGTTTATTCTTGATTTAACCCTCCAAATCCTGCATCACCACAATGTGGTAATTGATGCTAACAATTTTCCTCGATTTTCTTTTCACGTTCTCTTTTCACCTACAAATTTTCAGTTCAATTCTTTCTTCTATGTCCAATCAATTTTAAACAAATTGGGAAATCTTTTTTTTTTTGAATTTGTTTTAGACAATCATTTTTATGTAAAATTTATTTTTCAAAAACACAAAGTCAAAACAATCTTGTAATAAAAAATTAATCTGTCCAGGATTTGGGGTTAAAACAGGATTCGTGAACACAAAACCAAAAAAATGTTAAAAGTAAAAAATCTCAAAAATTGTTAAAAAAAATAATTAAGCCAATGAAATTGCTTAACTTTGTTTGTAATTAGCAAAAACGATTTGTGCAAAATACAATTCCATTGAAAAATTGCGCAATATCAAGAAAAAATTTATCAAACAAATATTATTGGCTATCAAGCGATTTCGAAACCCACAATTGATCAATCTCAATTTTTCGACAAAAAATATCTTGGCTTTTATTTCATATAGTATTCTTTCATCAAAGAAATGAATAAAACCAGATTGCGTTATATCTTGGCAACTTCCAAAAACTCAGCAGGAGAGCCGCAAGTAGTGTTAAAAAATGTATAAATACAGAGAGAAAATCTCTTAAAAAACATTATCAATACAATTGAAAACCAAAGAAAAACACTTTGAAACGATACTAAAAATGTTCGAAAGACTTGAAGGAAAAAACACAATTATTACTGGCGCTAGCTCTGGAATGGGAAGAAGCACCGCTTTGTTCTTTGCTAAACACGGTTCTAATTTGATTTTGACTGCCAGAAGATTGAATTTGCTTGAAGAACTCAAAGCTGAAATCAGTGAAATAAACCCAGCTGTCAAGGTTCATATTATTAAGTTGGATGTTTCTGATCATGCAGCAATCAGTGAGGAATTTGCAAAACTTCCAGAATGGGCATCAACAATTGACGTTTTGGTTAACAATGCAGGTTTGGCCCAGGGTGTCAATCCTGTCATGAGTCTTACTGATATTGCAATGAACACTATGATTGATACAAACGTAAAAGGATTGGTTTGGATGACCCAGCAAGCAATACCAAGGATGATAGAAAAAAATCAAGGTCACATCATCAACATTGGATCAATTGCTGGAGAAACTGCATTCCCATGTGGAAGTATATACTCTGCAACCAAATTTGCTGTCCGTGCCATTACAGATGCTCTAAGAATGGAACTACTTGAAACCAACATCAAAGTGACAGAAATATTGCCTGGATATGTAAAAACCGGGTTTGGAGAAGTTATGTTAGGAAATAAGGACGCGGCAGATGCGATGTACAGTAATCTTGACTATTTGTCAGGTAATGATATTGCCGAAACTATTGGATTTATTGCTTCTGCCAGTCCTGTATGTGTCATTTCTTCTCTTACTGTTCTCCCAATTGGTCAAGCAAATGTATTGCTAAATCGTACTGGAATGAGAGCACTTATGCAAGCATCGATGCCTAAAGTTGAATAAAATTAGAACAAAATAAGATATCTATTGCAGAATAGTTTACCTTTAAAAACTATATTTATTGTTATTAAATAAACAAAATTCAAGAAAATATACTGTTTTTTTATTAAAGACATCCTTTTATCATATTTATTAATAATTGTCCAGGCTCTAACAGATTACATTTAAATTATAGAAAAAGGTATCTAAATTACTTGGTACATATTTCTCTCATATACAAGTAGATAAGATTCCTTGTGTATAAAAAAACTTATGGAGGAGGTAATATAAGGTTTTCTAGTATTTAATATGAACTTCTCAATCAACAACATTATTTAAATTTTATCAAGAATGTGGATAGATTTCTGATTTGGTTTACTCACTTTCCCAATCAATAACAACTTTAGTACTTATTACTAAGCTAAAATTATATTAACTTATAAACATCTTTTATCTTTTGAGTGTCAAGTTTCTGAGAAACCTGTCAAAGGTATGCAATAGCTTTACTGTTTTAATTCTTTACCAAAATTTAAAACTCTAAAATAAATATAATACTCTTGACATCTAGATGTAATAAACTATGAATATATTTTTGAATTTCAACTTATCTAGGCCCCCAGAACTAAATTTTTGAAAACCATCCAAAAATATTCAATTTAAAAGTTTTTGCTAACAAAAATAATACCACTCTTTCCGAAAACAAGTGTCAGGTTAGACTTGAAGAATAGTTGGTTTGGTTCTAACCCATCATAATATTTTTTTGGAATAACATTAGCAAATCATAAGCAAGCTTCAGATTAGCCAATGAGCAGAAAAGCTTTATTTTTTGTTTTGAACTGAATAATCTCTCCAACAACTTTTCTCTCATTAAATTTCATAGCTTAGTATTACCACAGAGAATCCATCAAATAATTAACTCACAATTACTACATATTCAAAAACTTAAAAATCAAAAAATAACACCAATAAATTCGATAACTAAACAAAAACAATGATTTTGGACGATCTATTAAAAAAAGTTGCTAGTACCATTAAAGTATCTTTCCAGAATGAACTCAAAGAGATTGACAAAAAGCATCACTCTAAGGATGCGAAAAGACAAGCTAAAAAATTGAAAAGTTGGGACGATATCGATGAAACAGGCAACAAAAATAGTATCATCTCTCTTAATACCTTAACTACAGCATCCGCTTTGGCTTCAGAGGAGTTGAACATCAACAGCTATCAAAAATCAAGTGGCGAAAATATTTCAAACTTCAATTTGACAAGTTCTCTTAAAGCTGTTAGCGAAATAAAAAACCCTCATCCCTATATACGCTTACTAGAAAAAGACCAAATGATTGAAATCTTATCGATAAAGAAAAGTATTGTTTGTGGAACTAAAGAAGAAAGAGAAAAAATACTAAAGGTATGATGAAATTTTTCTTGAAGGTTATTGCTTGTAACTTTTAACTTTAAAAATATCCAAAGATAAAATGATATTTGATGATTTATAGTGGGGAATACATCTGCTGAGTCTTTTTGCTTCGATAACAAGTAAGCTTAGAATCATTTCAGTTTATTCTTTATTTCCACTTTAATTATATTTTTATGAAACTGAAATAATTGTACTTTTTTACAAATAGTAATAAATGACAAAAACAAAGTCGATGAACTTAAAAATCTATGTAGCTGGGATGAGATTACAAAAATTGTTATAAAATGCGTTGAAACCAGAATAATCGATATTGGAAGGTATGGATATAACTATCGAATAAACAAGTCTCTTTTATACTACCACTTTCAAATCTTTAGAGTTGAAAGCATTTGGATTCTATATTTTTATATAAAGCTGTTATATTAACCGATTAACCATTTTAGAAAAGAAGCGGAAGTTGAATTTGTCAAGGTATAAAAAACAATCCATATAAATCACTTGGGGGTTCCTTCATTTTGTTAAGCTGACAATTTTGCCCAAACTTCGGAATTGATATTGATATTCTTGCTAAATAATAGGTGATATCCAAAGAAACCAGCGATTCCAAAATCAGACATTTAATAATATCAAAATATGTGGAAAAACATGAATTTGATTTCCTTTACTCACTACACTGTAGAGCTGTTGAAACACTAGCAAGGTACTTTTATTTTAATATTTCAACCCATTGAGTATATACGAATTAAGGTTGTATATAAAACCAATATCATTCTTTTCTCTAATTCTACCTGGTATACCTTTATAGCAACGAACATTATATTGAAGATGAAATCAAGCAAACAGCTAGTGAGATTGGTAAAAAGTACTGGATTAACAATCAGAGAGCACTTAACAAATTAGTACTTTTCTACAAAGATAATGTTCTTGAGGGTAATAAAGACATATCAGAATATGAAGAATCAGGTAAATATTATCTCCAATTTGAAACCAGCTTTATTATTCATTTGATTATGCTTATTGAGCTTTTCTTTGTTCACTATATTTACATTTCCCTTTAACAACTTGGTTTCTTACTTTTTTTATACTTTATAGATTGCTCAAGATATATAATTCAATATGCTTTTTTTGAAGAATGCTCTGGACAATTTATTATATTTGGTAAGTTTTGTGTCATTCCATCTATGAATGCTTATTATAGTATTTTTGTTTCTAACAAACCTTCATTATACATTAGATGAAGAGAAAAGAAAAAGTGTGGATATTCTTAGCAAATCTTTGTTTGTTTACAATCTTGCTGATTTTGAGGTCAAGAATAAGTTTTCCAGAGCACTTATCAATTCCAAAAATGAGATCAGGTATTAAACTTGTTGATATACTCCATATATTTTATAGCTTTATTTTTATCAACTATTCAAATTAATGAATTTGCCAATTTTTTTCTATTTAATTGCTTTAGGCCATTTATCGAATCCATTGTTACTCTCTCTTTAAAAATATTTGACTTGCAAAGAATCTTCAAGAATAATGTCAGTTCCAAAATGATATTGTCAATTGTAAACTTCTTGAAAGAAGTTATTCTTTCCAGCAATCCATCGAATACAGATGAATCTTCAATGTACTCTATTCTTGAGCTAGGGCTTCATTCAATATGTGCAATGCTAAACAAAGTAAGCTC
>MBFT01000240.1:7617-18364 GCA_003086725.1 Furculomyces boomerangus | reverse complement strand
ATTTGATGATTTTAGATGAGTGGATGAAATATCAATTAAAAAAGAATTTAACTTTTCAAAGTTTAGTTTCTCTTTTTTGGAAAAAATATAGCCTTTATATATGTTTTAAAAAAGATATAATGAGTAAAAAAAACCAATCCATACTTGAAAAAACAATAACAGGAAGAAATGTCATTAAATAAACCTAGTTTCAAGTCAGTTTTTTATTTTGGTCTTACTACAAATAAACAATCCAATATTTCCCCATAAACCTAGTTGAAATATCCAAGATATATTCAATTTATGATATGGTCAATCAAGTGGCTATAGAGAAAAATGATGAATGTTTAATTGTTTATTGATTAAAGTCAGAAAAAGAAAAAACCTTGATTCATTCCAAAATGATTCAACTAGTTTTGAATATTTCCAAATAAACCGAAACCTCATATCTAACAGAATGAGAATGAAACAGTTATAAATCTAAAAATTCTGATTCCTATATAAAGTGTTTTTTTACTGTTTATGGGTTTTAAATTTTATTAGGCAAAAAAGTGTTTAAAAAAAATTTAAATAAGTTATAGTTTTTGACTTTGAAATATAAACTGTATTTTATCAAGTCAATAGTAAATACACTGATTTTGTTTTTGTCAATATAATATTTGGTTTTATTAGGAATCATACAAGGTCAAAGAAATACAAGTACATAAATGATTAAAATGAGAAAAAAGCTTTGATTTTTTCCTTTAATTTGTTGTTTTCTATTCTTTCATTGGGAAATCCTAGTTGAATGTAACTGTCAGTTTCGAGGTCAAGCTCAATTAAAGGAATAAGTTTTGATTTTGTAATGAGCTTGTGAACAACATAGAGAATGATAAAAATGGGGATTCCAATGTATGTCCGACAAAACTCTACAGCTTGAAACTTGACACCGATAAAAGTTTCATATCCTTGTGCAAGAATGATGAAAATCAGTACAAAGAAAGAGAAGAATGAACCAAAAGGATAGAACCAAGATTTGTAGGGAAGGTCGTGCAGAGAGTAGCCTTGAAGAATATAAGCTCTACGGAATCTCCAATGGGTAAAAAGAATAACAGCCAAGGAAATAAATCCAGAAACACCAGAAATGCTAACAAACCAGATATAGACATTATCATTGCTAGCAACTAGAGAAACGCATACAAATATTCCTGTAATAATAGCTCCAAATATAAGAGAGTTTAGTGGTGTTCCATGGCGATTTACTTTTGCAAATATCTTAAAGCTTTTTCCCTCAACGGCAAGAGCATAAAGTGTTCTGGTGGCCAAATACAAACCAGAGTTTCCAGCTGATATAACTGATGACAGAACAACAGCGTTTATGATGTGATCTCCCACTTTAATACCAGCCTTTTGCATTACCAAGACAAGTGGGCAAATTGCTATATCACTGATAGAACTGTTTAGAAGGTTTGGGTTATCATAAGGAATGACAAAGCCAATCACAAATATTGTTAATACATAGAATATTAGAATTCTCCAAAAGATTGTACGGGTAGCTTTTGGAACATCTTTGGATGGATTTTTAGACTCACCAGAAGTGATTCCAACAACTTCAGCGCCTTGGAAAGCATACCCAGCAAATACAAATACTTGTACAATCCCACCAAAACCATTTACAAACGGTGCTTCACCACGAGTCCAGTTTGATGTACCTATCTTTTCATCTTTACCAATCCATCCAAAAATATAAAGGAGTCCAATTATAATAAACGCCAGAATCGAGATAACCTTTATGAGTGACAGCCAAAATTCGGCTTCACCGTAGTAGCGGGCTCCAAACAAGTTAAGGAAGACAACAATGACGTAGACAATTACAGTCCAAACAAAAGGGTGAATGCGGCTCTTACTAACCCAAAACTGCATTAAGATACTAGCACCAACCAAGTCTGTAGCAGATGTTAAGATCCATGCATACCAGTAGTTGTAAGCAAGTGAGAATCCTAAAGAAGATTCAACAAATCTACCAGCGAAAGAGTTGAAAGAACCAGTAACAGGAATGTATGTAGACATTTCACCCAAAGACGTCAATACAAAAAATATAATGAGTCCAGATAATGTATAAGCAACCAAAGCACCACCAGGTCCACCTTGTGATAAAGTAACTCCAGATCCAACAAACAGACCAGTGCTAATTGTTCCACCAATAGCTATCATAGTCATATGTCTGCTTTTAAGAGTTCTATGCAAATAGTCCTGTGTTTCAACAGCTTTAATTTCAATACCTTTTCCAACACAGACATCAGAACCAAAAAAATCTTCCATAATCTATATAAAGAAAAATATTTATATAAGATTTAGTTTTTATTATCAAACTTACATTTTTGTGTCTACAAGAGGTTTTTAAGAGTATTTTATGTCTGTTCTAAGAATTTGGTTTAAAAAAAAATACAAAAGAGTAATATATGCGGCTTTATAAGAGAAATTGAAAGTGAAAAGGTATTAATACACCAGATTCAAGTTTTCATGTCTTTTTTAGATGAAATCTGAAGGTTTATTATAGGTTGGAAATTTATATTGATTCTAATATGGAAACTATAGGAAAATTACTGAATAAACTCAAAATAGTTTGAAATGTCAAACTTTTGTAATTCGCACTAATTTGAATTTTTCTGTTTAATAAATCATTGGTGAATAAATACATATTTCTTGTCACAGCTTTTTCTCTCAATAGAAGCTTATTGGCTAATAAACACTATTCATATATCTTTACAAAAAACAATAAATTCCTACATAAAACATGGGAACATTTCAAGGCATTCAAAACGTTATCTTCCCGAAAAAGGTTTAAGGGAAATTGGTTCATAACACTTAATTAACAATCATCACAATTCTATTGCCCCGACTCTTTCCTCATCATACATTAGAATTAACCCATTTAAAAGCATTTCAACCATAATTTATTCCAAATCAGATTCAGAATTCGTTTTTTAAAATGAGCTATGAAATTATTAGCTAATAAATTGATAGTTTACATCAATAACTATTACTAGAAATAAATAAATAGTTCTTTAGAAAAATTATTGATATTATTAATGGCCAGGGATATTTCTATTTTATTTAGATTTTTCTGAATTCAATAATTCCTAAATAATAGGAAATGATACATTTTAACAAAAACCACATATTTCTGGTAGCCAATAATAGTAAAATAGGACCTTTCCTTCTTGAAAAGACAGTGTAATAGGCTACAAAAACTCCCGGAAATACCAGCTATTTATCTTTAACACTTTTTACTCAAACTTTTTTGTTACCCATTTTGCTTTTCTGTACAAAAATACAAATGAAAGGTATGTTTTTCTGAAATCATCACTTTCTAACAAGTAAAAAGCTCAAAATCTAACCCAAAACTTTACGTATTGACAAATAGTCTATTAGCTTTCCAACTTTTGTAAGATGATGGTTCCAATGTAATCCTCAGTTAAATCCGTTTACAAATCAGGGTAATTGAAACATTTTTTTATAACCAGACAAAGAAATTTTTCTTGTATAAAAGAAACTCGTGAACTAAACATCTCTTTTTTATAATCCAAATCAATAATTTCAGCCAACCACAAAAACATTTAACATTGTGTAAAGAAAAACTTTAAAATATAGAAAAAAAGTCAAAGATTTCTCACTAGCTTTCATATCAAAAAATGGTTTTCCCTTTATCTTTTCGCTTTTTTGATGCACTAAATGCAAAAAAAGATGATGAGAAAATATCCAAGAAATCAGATCACGTATTGAAAACATCACCAAAAACATCCACAAAATCTCGGAACTTTTTGAAAATTAGCATTTTTTCTGTTAGGAAAACAATAAAAAATTTATTTGCATACATTTTACATGATAATAGATTTTTCTTTCAAGTTGAAACATTCAACTTTTGCAAAAAAAAATTCTTTGGAAGTCATTGCTATTACTTATGCTCTTATATAAATTTAACTACTACTTTCACTTGAAAATATGTCGAAAACTTGTATAAAACAAACGTTTTTAATTGATTCTTAAATATTCCGATTGTATAGTAAGAAAAAATTCTAATAGAAATGAGAATATGCTGCAAATTCTCACTCCCAAATATTATAACTATATTTAGTGCAAGGATTGGGATGCGTTTTTTAATGCACATTATCTTTTGATTTTTTTTAAAACCCTTCATCTCGTGTATATATGGAACACAACTTTTCCCTAAACAAATAAACATGCTTTTATTTTTTTATTACAAACACACTTTGGAAAATAGTTGCAATATATTTTATCAATAAACTAAACATTTAAACTTAAACCATCTACATCAAGTCTAAACAATTTTTCAGAAATTTCCCTTTCCTCAGACCTAGCTATATACTTTTTTCCTGGGATTTAGTTGCAGATTCACCAGTAGATTAAAAACATCAAATTTGTTCTAATTAGTTCATGCTTCTTATAATATATGCTTTTTGTTGCTTTATTTATTGATTTTATACGAGTCTGATATGGATGATATTCACATTGCGTTCCTGTTTGTTTTTGTATTGCTCTATGTCTTCCCATCCTTTCCCCCCAAAAGAAAACTCGGTACTAGTATATGTTTATTGAAATAGTTAAAAAAATAGAAAAGATCAGAGAATCCTAAAAACCAACCTTCATAACGAGTTTTACTATAGTGGTAAAATTAGATAAATCCTGTATTGTAACATAATTGTTTAAATAAAACTGATATCATAATCTCTAATCACTTTCTTGTTTTGGTTTTAGCTAGTGATGCGTTCTATAATGCATATTTTCTGTTTCTTTTGTTATTTGTTTGGACAAGTTTCTATGTAATTTACCAACTAGAGAGTTTTTTTTGTAATCATTTTTTCCAGATTGTTAACACTGCTTTTCCCAAACTTTAAGTTTCTAAATGAATATTGTTTAATACTTTTTTTACATCCCATATAACAAAAAATACATTTTTGTTAGTCTGTAGTTTCCACTGCAACAAATATTTTTTGTGGTAAACATATAAGCATTATTGAATAACTATTTCTAATATTATAAACAGAGTAGATTCCAACAATAATAGCTATGAATTATTTAAAATTGATTTTTGTAGGTAAAAATAGTCTGCCAAAAACATATAAAAGGTCAGCAAACTTCCTGTGTTGTAAACAAGAAAACAACACTTTCTAGACACCAGACTACTCAAGAAACAAACAATGCTTTCCAAAACTATTGTCTACACAACTTTGTCTATCTTTTTCTTTGGATCCCAATCACAAGTGGGTGCCTATCCAACTAGTGATATTAAGTTGAGCGAAAATGAACTCAAATTTGTGAAAACAGGGATAGAGAATATTTGCGACGAAAATCAGTGTAATCTTGAGTATATTCTTGGAAGAGGCGATCACTGTGTAAAATTGATATTGCAATCAAAAGATTGTGGCAGTAAAGAAATAAATTTGCAAAGCATGGAAGACTTGGCTGAATCTTTTAAGGATGATCAAACAAAATCAAAACGTTGTAATAAAGAAGGTAGCTGCAAAATCTATAAAAAATTGACAAATGAATCCTGTTTGAATGGAAATTCCTTTTCAGTGGAATTTAACAAAAATGAGTACTATATTTAGTTGGTATTTCAGAGTATGATTAGTTGACATATTTAATAAAAATCCTATAAAATATATTTGACATTTTTGGATTATATTATGATAAAAAACTATTCAGGTTTGACAGCTTAGCCCCTAAATATTATAAAGATAGTTTAAATATAGATGTCAATATTTACTGATAAGCTTGGTCAATACTTGAGATATTTATTAAAAACTATTCATCAAAAATTTAACAGTATCATACTGAAACCATTAAAAACTGATTGTTTATTTCAAGATATTATCAGAAAGGATGGATATTGAGTTTTGTTTTTTTAAAGTCTGACTTTATCCTGAACCTGAAATAGCTTTTAAAAAAAATGGATGTCAAATATAAGTTTTAGATCACAATAGATTTAGACAAAGTCACGGAGACTACATATCATCGTATGAATGGCAAAACAGAATTATATCCCACCCACCGCTTCCAGGATATACTCAAACAAAAAATGGTAAATATTTAGGATGACAAGTACATTGCACACATAAATGATTGAAAAGTTTTATTTTGAAAAAGAAACCAATTTTAAAATAACTACATACAGCTATTATAGTTTAAAACCATATATTTTTAGCTTTCTTTTCGCCAAGTAATAAAAATGGTAACAACACAATTGTATTCTAATATTCATGCAATGATATGTAGTCTTCATGACTTTGCCTAAATCTATCATTACAAAATTGATTTTTCTGATTGATGCTAGAATTGTTAATGGTAGTAAAAGGAATCCTATACTCAATAATATAAAAAAACTATAAATAAAGGAAAACACTATGGGCGGCGAGTAACGACCAAACTGCAATCTCTTTCAATATTTGCTGGCGCACGAGTAATGTATACAAAATCATCAAGCAAGAGTGGTTCGTTTCTTCTGTTCTTATCGAGTACATTTGGACCGTATTTGGAATCGTCAGGAAGTCTGATGTTGTAGTTTCTAATGAGATTAGTAATAACAGTTATGATTTCAGCCCAAGCCAAGTTTCTTCCAGGACAAATGCGAACACCAAATGAAAATACAATAACTTCCTTTTTCAATTTCTCTCCTTCTTCTCCCAAAAATCTTTCTGGCATAAATGAATCAGGTTTTTCCCAAATCTCAGTATCATTATGTGCACCCTCAGTAAACATCCCCATATCTACCTTTGGTGGAATGTAGTGTCCAGAAAGTTTGATTCCATCATCACTGTTTTCTCTGAACAAAACACCACTGACTGCTGCTTTCAGTCTCATGCATTCATAAACTGTGGCCATAAAGTATGGAAGTTTTGCACGAGCTTCTTGAAACCTGATGACTTTAGATCTGTCTGGGAAAACAGAATCGATTTCTTCAACAACCTTTCTGTAAACATCTGGATAAACCATGTAGATGTGTAGAAGCCATGACATGGTAACACTTGTGGTATCAATACCAGCAAGTAACATAATAACCATTTCTGCTATTAATTCGTCATTAGAAAGCTTTGTTCCATCGGTGTTCTTAGCAGTTATGTACATCTGTAGAATATCTATTCTTTCTTTGTCAAATGTACCTTCTTGAATCTGTTTCTCTCTTTCTTTTATGGCTAAATCTGAAAAATCTCTAATTTTTTCAACCTGATCTCCAAGTGCGCGGATTATACCTCCAATAAATCTTAGTGGAGGATATGCTTGAAACTATTAGTTTTAAAAACAAGTTAATTTGGGAAAATATTTATATAGAATGACTAGATATACTTACCCATGTTCCCACGTTAATCGCAACATTAACCCATCCAGCCATAGGATGTCCTTCGTTTTGAACCGCGTTAAAACTCCTACCAAAAGTCAACTCCCCAATAATGTCAGCTGACAACGATTGGAAAGTTTTAAAATAGTTGAATGTTCCTTGGCCATCACCATCCTCTATCAATTCCTCGATTTTCTTGGTAAGACTTATTGTTCCAGCGTCCAGAATCAAGTTCTCAACAGTACCTAATCCTGTTATAGTAAAAGCAGGGCCTACTTGACGTCTTCTCAATCGATTATAGCTCTCTTCGGTAGTCGAGAATAAATGTGGTGATGCAATGTCAGGTGCACTATATTCTTTGCTCTTTGGATATCTGTAAGAAGCAAGAACTTTCTTTATATCATTGGTTTTTGAAACAGATACTTGATTTGGCGCTATTTAATAAAAGTTGTTTGTTAGAACTATACTAAAAATAATTCATAATTTACTTACAAACTCTGACAACTGGACCATACTTCTCATGAAGTTTCATTGAGTATCTTGTGATTTCACCATTAATTCTTGTGATTGCATATGGAATAGCAGTGAATCTAGCCCACCAAGGACCAGGAATTTTCTTCAAAGGATCGAGGAAAAGGTAATACACCGACTGATATATTGAAATAGCGTTAGCACCATGAAATATTATTTTTTAGTAGAGAAAAAGTTTAATATTTACCTTGTATACTCCATAAGCAACAAGGACTCTGTAAAAGGTTTTGCTATTGTACCAATTGCTTGAAACATACTTTGTCAAGCCCTCGAACAAATCCATTGCATTCATTTTAGATAATATCATAGTTAAGATACAAAAGTGGAGTTGATACAAGAAAATTTATTATAAAAAACTAGAGAAACTTGTACCTTTTATACATTCTTGTTGACACAAACTTGAGATCAATGTAAACACTTGAAACAAAAATCCTCGAGGAACAATTCAATTTCTAGGGGTTGAATATTTTGTTTTCAAAAAAATTAAGCTTACATTTAAAGACTAGAACAATCACAAATAAAAGTTGAAACATCGTGTAGTACAATAAAAGTTGGGATAAATTTGTGTTAGAACAAGTTGTTCTTGTAATTGATTGATAATTAGTAAATGAAAATATCGTTTTGAACCTGTAAAACGTGCATCAAAATGTTAACGGATTTTTACCCAAGTTTTGTGAGCAAAGTGATTCGGACTAAAAAAAAACTTTTACTGTATATAGTATTTTCCCCTTAAATTGTAACAAATTCCGAAAGATTGATAAAATGTGACCATTTTTTCTACTTTTTTATTCGCTAACACTAATAATAAAAGATTCTGGAAAAATTATTTGCTAGAAAAAAATGAGGATATTACAATAACTACTGAAATAACATTTGAATTTGTAAGAGCTGATTAGTATTTTCAAAAGTGTTGCAATTAAAGATATTTCATTGTAGTATCAAAATAGTTGAAAACGAAAACATCCAATAGCATATACGAATAAATATAACATTGAATTGAAACATTCCCATTCCTAAAGTGGTAATATTAATCTGTTATTTTTTAAAGGTTTCTGTATACAGTAACTGTTGAGTAAAGTCTACACTGACTCTAGTCCGCAAACTATTGGCTCAAGCGAATTGCTGAAATTTTACCCACTCTATAGGCTCACACATCTTTTATCTAAATTTTCATTTCCTCGCTCTCAATTTATTCACATACAAATTGGGCTCAAAATTTAGACTTAATCCAACTATTACTGTATTGACACAAATATTTTCGGTTTTTTTGAAGGTTTGGATTTTGTCAAAAGATTGTTTCTCTTTATAGAATCTGTTGAATACGTGTTCGAGTGTATATTTTTCACGATTTCTATCTTTTCATATCAAAATTAAAACTTTAAAGAATCCATATAAATGATACCCACACTCTCTCTACCCATTTACAAAATACCACGTTTATTGATTAGAAAGTCTAGCATATTTGTATACGCTTTGGAATAGACTGAATTATATAAATAAAAGTAAATAGTTTTTAAAGTTGAAAAAAGTTCTTTAGATGTTTTGATACAAAAAAATACCAATTTTTTATATTATGTTTATTTGTGCAAATAAACTCAATGATGTATGTTTTTGTAGACAAAAACGCTTAAATGAGTAAATCCGTAACTATATGACTACATTGCATATATAAAACACTGGAAGACATCATCTAGTAAATGAATTTAAATACAAGATTTTTGATTTTATACTACAATATCACTTTTAACACGTGTCATCACGTCCATCTATTTATTTATATTTGGGTTAATCTACTTTATGGAAATAGACCACGTGGTTAAAGCACGTTTCAGTTTGTCTTTTGTCATCCAATTCTCTATAATTGCTAGAAATTGGGTAATTTTTTACAAGCACTTACATCTAAGATGTGGTTTTTGAGTATTCTCAGTTTCATATAAATTCAAACGTAATTTCTTTTTGGGAAGAAAAAAAAAGTCACCCTTTATCCCTAAATTCTAGTAACTATTCAATTTATTACACTAACATATATAACCCAAGATAGAAACAATGTGTGACGTTTACAAGAACATAAGAAATAGTGGATTAGGTACCCTAATCCAAGACCCAGAAAACACCTTTGGTCAACTTAATGAAGTTTCCCTCTTTTCAGGCTCAATGTCCCACAAACTTCAGAAACACTACAAAAAATGCAAGATTTGTCAAGAGATAAAAAAGAAGGATCCCAAATCTGTCCCTCTTTGAAGAATATTTAATAGACGTTCAGGTATTTTGATACACTTATGCATAGATAAGAAGAGGAATACTAATATATTACCATTTTACTATTACAGAAACTGAACACTTCATTTCTCTACATGATACTTGTCCGAATGTGATGCTTATGCTTTTTTTTATTTTCTGTAAGAATTGTAATTTCAGATTTTTTTATGAAAGGAAACATTTTTCTTTGAATCTTTCAGTTTCTCTCTTCTATTAAAATAAAATCGAATAGTTTGTATATCTAGTCTTTATGAATTTTACTATCTAGAAAAAATATTCCAATAAAAAAGAATACCCATTCTTACCTTACTTATATTTATAAGGATATAATGAAACTGGTATTTTTTCCTATCAAGTTTGTTTTATGTTGAAGAATGTTTTTATTTTGGAATAAATTTCTTCAGATATCTTGGGGTGGAGATTCTTTCAAGTAGTTTAGTTACGTTTTTATTATTATTGGGTTGTAGACCATTTAAAGATATTAAAAAAAATCACTGTGGGATGGCTCAAAGACAGATTATTTTAAAAACCAAAACAGTTTAGTGTCATTTTCTTTATAAGCACTTTTCAATTTAAATCCTTATGAAAAATAAACCCTTTGATTTATACGAAAAATCTTAAATACATCAAATTTAAAGT
>MBFT01000237.1:11930-30749 GCA_003086725.1 Furculomyces boomerangus | reverse complement strand
CGCAAGTTGTAATTGAGAAGCTTTTAATCTTTTTGTTCTTTTGGTTTGACTTGGGTGTAGTCGGTAAAACGTTTATCAACTTTAACGAACTGTTGGGAGAGTGATTTGTAATGTATTGAACGGTTTAGAAAAACAAAGAGTAGGAAGAGGGAAACAATAAACGTAATTGTTTTAATGATTGTAATTAAAAAGGCATAAAACAGAAAATTTTTAGCAACAATTAGGATATTAAGGCCATTTTGAGATAAAATTATGTAAAGCCAATGCAAAACTCAGAAATAGTGAAAGTTTTGATTAAAAGTTAACAAGCAGGAGAGGCTAGTTACAACTATTCAATTTCCAATCATAGTCGACAATTCCGCTTTTGACTTTTTTAAATTATTTTTTCTCCTTGTGTGATTGTTTTTGTGTTTTTCGAAAGATGTGATACAACCAAATTTCCTCTATTTACACCACACTAAACCCAAAACCCATCCATTTTTCTATTTATATCACTTTTCGCATTCCACTTCCCTATTCCCTTATTCAAAAACGTCTTTTTACCTTTACTACTTGCTCGTACCCTATATATTCCCCGTACCCTTTCATCAACACTCCTAACATTATACTTTCACCCCTGAACTAACTTAACACAGCTTTACTCAACGAATATTTCACTGTACATTTAACGTTACGCATAAAAACAATTTTTTCTCCACAACAGCTAATATCGGGCTCTTCAAAAAACTAAATCTCTATTATTGGTTTTTTGTTTCTTCAAACTTCTGTGAATATTTCAAGATACCTTTTCACAAGCAAACTTGGCGGTAAGATTTTTTTTACTATTCTGGAAAGGGTTATATTTAGCATTAAATAATAATGTATGTAATGTAAAACCCAAATAATCATACCTCTGCTTTCTTTTTTACCATATGAAAAGATTTTTCCGGTTTTCTCCACTGAAATTATTCCTGCAGTTCCCGCTTTTATGTTTGTACCTTTCTGTTTAAAATTTTTACCAAAACAGTAGGCACCTCCCTTATGCATAACCAAAGATAAAGCTGAAAAGAGTAAGTTCCGTTTTAAAGCCATTTTCTTTAATCAACAATGTGTTATGCCCGCCGTTAAAAAAGATACATAAAAATCCAAACCTTCCATTCGTAATTACCAAAATGCGAGTTTTTCTCTCTCAAAAATCTTATAATTCCACACTATTACAAAACCTCTCTATCTCCAAAAACCCCTCTTCAAAATATATATATTAAACTGTGTATAGAACAACTTTTACACCCCATTTTATTCTTTTTCTCTTTACAACACTAAAATTCCACTTTTTCTTTTAAAATAGATTTATCACGTTTAAAACAATGAACACCAAAGACAAAAATGCCTATTCTCGTAGTGGTCTGGCCGCACAAAAAAGAACTATAATGACCAGACTACAAGCAGCAAAAAGCAAGAACATAAATAACGAAAACTCCATCATAAACCCTAACGCAAATAACCTAAAAAAAAACCTAGCTCCTAAACCAAAAAGTAATACCTTTAAACAAAATAACAACTCCAACCTAATATCAGAGAAACTTCAAACTATTACATATAAAAACACCGAAATCTTTAAACACACGATAAACAATCCTACCATTCACACCAAGAACGACTCTAATCCTATAAAAGTAACTCAACCTACTGTTATTATCTCAAACTCGCGAAATTCAACAATCTCTTTGAAAACCAACAAAAAAATACCAAAGGAGAATTCAAGACGTAATTCATTAAATAACACAGAATCCAATATTGAAACTAAACACAACCTAAAGGATAACACAAATAATGAACAAACCCTAACAGAAAATATTACGCAAACCATTCAAGTAAACAAAAAACATGAAAACAAAAAACCACTTTCTACAGTTGTTGGAGGTAGAGTAAAGAAAAACAAAAAAAACAACACTTTTCTAACAAACCCGGTTTTGAAGGATACTCTAAAAACACTATCTTCTACTAGTCAACAATTAACAAACCCCAATATCAACTGCCATATCACAACCAATTTTGATGATACCTCTAATCAACACAATGATTCCAATCTTCTATACGAAAACGAAACACTGTGTACAGAAAACATATCTATAAATAGTAAACAAGATATCTCTGATCACGAGTATGTTAAAAGCATACAGAATTTGAAAATTTTAGAAAACGATACAAAACTTTTGGATATCGCATCACAAGATTATATAGAAAACAATATTGATACTGTAAATACATGTCCAAGTTATAGCGCATCAACATTGGTAAATGAGGACGGTGTGAAACTAATCAACAATGAATGTTCCCATACAAAACAAATCGAAAATCCTAAAATTAATGACTCAAAAAATGAATTAAACTGTAATGAAACAAAGACATCAATACTTGTAGATATGACAGAAAAAAATCTTGAAAAAATAGAAAGAGCAGCATTTTTTCAAGAATTTGACGCAGACGATTTTAATGATCCCATTATGGTTGGAGAGTATACTAGTGATATAATTAGCTATCTGATACAAATAGAAAAGAAGACAATGCCAGACCCACAATACATGAAAATACATTCAGAATTCAATTGGAAAACCAGACAAAACCTGGTAGAGTTTCTAGTAAATGTACATTATGATCTTGTTCTTTTACCAGAAACGCTTTTCCTAAGTGTGAATCTGATAGACAGATTTCTATCAAGAAAATCAAACATTTCAATAAAAAAACTGAATCTAGTTGCACTAACAGCAACAGTGATTTCGTGCAAATACGAAGAGTATTCCACTCCAGTTTTTCAAGAAATGTTGACATTTCTTGGAAAAGAATGCCAATGCACAATAAATGATATGGCTAGGGCAGAAAGATACATGCTAAATTTCATTGGATACGATATGAGTTATCCATGCCCACTAGGTTTCCTTAGAAGATTATCGAAAGCTGATAACTACAACTCAAAAAACAGAACAATAGCAAAGTATTTACTAGAAATATCACTAATTGACTACAGATTCAACATCCAATTCCCACCCAGCTTGATTGCCGCTTCTGCAATGTACCTAACCAGAATCATATCGAAATCAGGAGGATGGACCCGTGAACTAGTTTATTGTAGTGGATACGGCGAGAAAGAACTAATGGACTGTACAACCCTGTTTTTCGAGTATTTATCAAGCCCATCAATTCCTTCACAACTGATATATACAAAATATTCATATTCAAACTCGTTCCATGCAAGCATTGTTTGTCACGAATGGGCTAGAAACTATAAGGCACCCTAATGAAAACTACCCTAAACACCCGATTCCGACCACCCTTTACGCTAGAAAACAACAATCGCTAATATTAGTATAACGCCATAAACACCTACTATACAATACAAACCACAAGTCAACCCAAAAAACTACATATCTTGAATCAACTCTTAGCTAAACATAATATAATAACTATTACTAGTTGCAAAAGTTATTCCTTCTTACTAAATTCAATTTGTATTTTAGAATCGAAATAATAAAGACTTTTATAAATTATCATTTATAACCTAGTTGGATATATATATTTTGAAAGTTGAAATATAAAAAAGATTTAGAAATATCTCAAAAATTTATTTCTTTTTGGTGATTTCAACAACAGCTGGAGCAGAAGATAGTGAAAGCTGAGCAATTAGTTTTGCATTGTTGATGACAGGAAGTAAAGCATTTAATGAAGTGCGCCATTCATTGAAACGTTTGCCAATAATCTTCCATTCATCCATACCAAACTGACGGACGGTGGATCGTGAAATAGTGATAGAATGATCTATTTGATCGATTTTGGCATTAATTAGACCAAATCTAATAGTATCAATGATAATCAACTCAATGTCAAGCTCGTTTTCCAATGAACTTGTTCCAAACATTTCTTCAGATACTTTGCTGAATGGAATTTTGTTTCCCAATTCTCTGTTGCCAAGGGAAGCCAACGAAAGCATCTGGATTTTGAGTTCAGCAGATTCCAAATCTACATTTGCCTCTTCAAGAGAACTCTTGTTTGTAGCAACAAAGTCCTTCCAGGTTAAATAGTTTCCAGAGACAAAAGTGTTTAGCAACGAGTATACAAAGGTGTGTTTAGCATCACCCTGTTTAAGGGCTTGGATTGCTGATAGATTGATAAAATCTTCAAACCCAAAGAATCCAGGTAGATTGACAGAACGAATAATCATTTCAGAAGCCATATTTATACTTTCTGGGCTACCAACTTTTAGAATGCTTTCAAGCATAATTCTTTCAATTGAAATAACATCGTTTTCAAGCTTTTCTCCAACAACAGCAGATTTGCAAGCAGTAAACAAAGCAAGTTGTTCTTCATAAGAAATACCAAACTGGGAGGAATACTCTTTAAGCTTTGAGATTAATGGATGAATGACGTTCTTTACCAAATTGTTTTTTACACAAACAGAAATTATATCCATGAAAACAACATATTTCAACAAACCATCTTCAAGCATGTTGAAAAATGTATTCAAGCTATTTCAACAAATAAATATGATTAAAAATAGATTTTGGTTGTATATATATAAACAAAACATTTATAACAGCCAACAATTGTTGAATTACAATTTGCATAAAAATTATTACCTTGATAATTTGTGTAATGGTACCAATGCAGATTCAGATACCTGGTTACTAAACTTTTTTGCAAAAATTGATTGTAGCTGATGATCCAAGTTCAATATAACAATGTACAACAAGTTCATATGAATATCCCTTTCTATATTTTTAGAATTTAAAGAAGATCAAATAACTGTAAAATTGTACAAATCTTTGTAAATTTAAATGTACCTTTGATAGGAAGCTCAAAAATCTTTGTCAAATTGGCAAATACAAGATTTAGTGCATCTTCTGTTTTGTTGTTTTTTATGGCATCTTGTACAGCAGAAACATATTCGGTTTTTGATGCATCATCATCTAGTTTTTTTGAGATACTAGTTGCAATGTCTATAATCTGTTTAGAAGATGGGGTTAGATTATGAATTCGAGATAAATTGTGGTTTTGGATCAACAAGAAATGTGATTGGAAAGTGTACCTTTTCGTTTAGAACGGGAGTAGTAAATTTTATCTGAGCCATGTTGTAAGAGTTTTGGAAAAGATGAATTCAGCAAAACAGAATTCTAAATGATGACAAAAGTTGCAACAATGAGAAAGGGATAAAGAAAAACTGTAGAAAATTTTGCTAGATTTGATTTAGTTAATTGCTAAAGTGATTGGATAGTTCATTCCTTTCAAAAATTTAATACGTGCTTTTGATTCGCTTATAAATATTTGTATTGTTGGTTGCACAGTGTTAATTTGATTATCAGAGCTTTGGTTTGGGGTTTCTCACTTTGTTAGTTTCTTTCTTAATGCCTTCAAATGTTCTTCTTAAAGCTGCTGCAATCCTAGGCGGAACTAGCATAGGATTGTGTTCATATGGAAGCCACTCGATTAAAAACATCCAAGGGATAACAGAAAGACAAATAGAAAGTTGGTCAACCGCTTCCAAGTACCAACAATTTGGTGCCCTTTCTTTACTCTGTCTATACTCAATCTCAAAAACTTCCGCAATTAAACCCAAAAGAATATCTCTCAGCGCTACCCTTATCTTTTCTGGGACCTTGATGTTCTCTGGTTCCATCTACTTGCTCGTTTTAAACAAAGATAGATTTAAATTCTTAGGACCTGTCACTCCAATTGGTGGATTGGCTATGATGGCTGGATGGTTCGCTCTACTATTCTAGTAGATTTCGTTAACAATTATATTTTTAATACTCTCAAGTGTCTTTTATCTAAACACCAAGAAACATCAAAGGTCGAATATTTATTGAAAGTCTTTCAACAAAGTAACAATTTATATCTACTTGATCCTTTTGATATAGAAATTTAAATATCTTATTGTTTTTGTAATAATTCAGACTGTACCTAGTCTGTAAACCATAATCAAAATACTGAAATTATTTCAATGTTAAACTTGAAAAAAAAACTTTGGCTTGATGGCTAAAGTGTACTGTTTATATCTTTCTGTGTTTTTTAAAGGGTATTTTCTGATGTACAACCTCAATACCCATCTACGAGACTTGTTATTACACTAGTATCAAATTTTTTTATATACAGTTTTGGATCAAATGTGTGTAAAAGTCCATTTTTGAATAAAGCTCTATCGATGTCTTATACTACATTAGTTTTATGAAGTTTTGTTTCTAAAAAGATTTGGTAAAGGATATAATACAGACTCGTCTTTGGTACGGATGATTCTACTAACAGTTTATCATAATCTATAAATATTTATCTCAGTATCAGTAAAAAGTTTCACTTCAACTATCAAATTTTGTGTAACAAGGTTTAGAAAAATCTAGTTTAGGAAACAAATGTATTTTGTGAAAATAAAGGTTTGAAATAGGGGTAATTTCTCTTTCAAAATGATACAGTTAAAAGTTGGGGTCTGTCAAATTCTAGTCACCGAAAACAAAGAAGAAAACTTGCTTTCTGCTAGATCTGCTGTAAAGAAAGCAAGCGAAAATGGAGCAACCTTTGTAGTTTTGCCAGTAAGTATCTCTTTGTATGCTTTTAAAAATAACGATTTGTAAAGGAATGTTTCAACTGTCCTTATGGAACACAATACTTTTGCGATTATGCAGAAACTATTGACATGAGCACACCAGGAAAGAGTATTTCTGCTCTATCTGCAATGGCAAAGGTACTGAAATTTGGAAACCATTTCATGAAAATAACGTTTTTAGGATTATAAAGTATTTCTTGTAGGAGGCAAGTAAATTGATATTGGTTGTTGAATCCAAATTTGGTTTTTTAGGGTCGATTCCAGAGGTAGAAGAATCAACAGGAAAATATTATAACACGTGTACAGTATGGAATACTAGTGGTGAATTGGTTGCTGTGCATAGAAAAGTGCATTTGTACGATGTGGATGTACCAAACAAGGCAAAGTTTAAAGAAAGCGATGTTCTTTCACCTGGAAACAAACTAACAACATTTGAAACACGCAAGTAAAATGACATTTAGTTTTGTATAACCTTTAAAATTTTAGCTTGGGGTAAAGTTGGGGTAGGTATATGTTATGACTTAAGGTTTCCTGAAATGGCTATGATTGCAGCAAGACAAGGTATCCTCAAACCCTTGGCCTTTTTCCAGACTTGAATTTTTGTTTATTAGGATGTGTTGCAATGATTTACCCCGGTGCTTTCAATACAAGAACATATCCACTTCATTGGGAAATGCTGCTTCGAGCTAGGTATGTATCATATTATCAATATTAAACAGTCTGATTTGTATTTGGATAAAATTTAGGGCGATTGACAACATGGAAAGTAGAAATATATCCTATTAATTTAGTAACCGTGATTTGTCCTATCTAGATTTTCGTTGTTGGGTGTAGTCCAGCTCAAAACCTAAGCGCAACCTATGATGCGTGGGGACATTCGATGATAGTTGGTCCAGATGGTACCGTTGTTTGTAGATCAGAGTTCGAGGAAACTACAGTTTATGCAGAAATAGGCAAGTTTTCGAAACAGTTTCGTTTATAAACATATTGTCTATATAGATATATCAGAAATCGAGAGAACAAGAACCAGTTTTCCAATATATTCTCAAAGACGATTTGATCTGTATCCAGATATTTCTCAAGGTGTTAATGCCAACCAATAATCATTTATAAGTAAAAAAATTTTTTGGAATAAAATTGTTTTTCTAATAATTTTGTTGAAAATGGTAAAGAAATCAGGAAATCGACAAACATACACACGGAGAGAACTAAACCAACTCAAGGAGTATGGTCAGCTTGATCCTACAAGTCTCAAAGGATCAGAAAACGATCTAGAAGAGGCAATTTCCCGTGCAATAAACAAAAGGTAGATCCAAAGTAAAATGATTTTTTTTAAAACTTTGAATTTTAGGGAAACTAGCCGATTTGCCACATTTACTGTAAACAAAAAACCAAAATTCGAAAAGAATCAAAAAAAGAAAAGAAATTATACATCTTATGAATCTCCTAAAGAATCTATACCTGAAAATGACCAAAAAGAAGAACAGGAAGAAGATTCATACATCAATCTTCTTTCAAAACTAAAAACAAGAAATGCTGAAGAATCTTTGAGTTCTGAAAGCGATATAGAATCAGATACAAGTATTCAAGATTCTTTACAAGAAGAATCTGATATAGGTGAACAAGATTCTTCACAAGAAAAATCGGAACAGGAAGAACTTGGTGATTCCGATCTAGAACCAGATAATTTGATTGAAGAATCAGAGCAAGAAATTGAAACCAAAGATGTTCATTCAGAATCTGAAGAGTTGGAAGAGCAGTCTGAAGAAAGCAAAGACGATTCTAATGGGGTTGGAACTGAAAACGATCCTTTTATGAGACATTACGAGCTTGTTACAGAGAATGAGCTCGCAAAGAGGGTGAGCAAGATAACAACAGCAAAATATTTGGTTTCAGAGGTTGATACTGGTATTGGATCGGATAAGCAAGTTATATTATATTCAACAACAGAAGAACCTGAAGAACTGCCTGAATTTGTACACATTTCCAAGGAGAAAATCAAGCAAAGAATTATGGGAAATTTTGCAAAGGAAAATGAACAAGTTATTACTGAAATGAACACTAAATATCAAAATGAACAAGATTTTGTAAAATCACAAGTAATGACCGATGACCAAGCACAACTGTTTCAATACTTGAACTCTCATAAAGATTTGTTATATGGATATAGAACATACATGAACGGAAAGTCACTAATGTCTGTTTATGCTTTACATGTACTAAACCATGTACTGAAATCTCGGGATAGAGTTGTTAAACATAATACGAGGTTGTCAAAAGCAAACAAATCCGGAAAATCAGCTGAAGAGAACAGTGAGATGCAGGAAGAAGAGTATAGAGATCAAGGATTTACTAGACCTTCAGTACTTGTGCTACTTCCGTACCGGAGCCAAGCACATTTGTTTATAAACTTTTTAACAAAATTTTTGGGAACGACAGCTATAAACCTAGACAGATTTAATAATGAGTTTGGTGTAGAAGAGGAAGATGTTGATCAAAAGAAACCAGGCAAGTTTTATACACAAAAGTATAAGAATAGAAATAATTAAATGTTTATTTGTAGATGATTTCAAAGAAATTTTTTCTGGGAATGTTGATGATTCATTTAGAATTGGAATGAGGGTAACAAAAAAGAATATAAAACTATATTCTGACTTTTACCTCTCAGATATTCTTGTTGCATCACCAATGGGATTGAGATTGGTAACAGGATCTGAACAGTAAGTTAATATCATTTTTTATGTGTTCTAATTGGCGAAATTTTTAGGAATGACAGCAAATTGGATTATGATTTCTTGTCTTCGATAGATATGTTGGTAATGGATCAATGTGATGCGCTTCAAATGCAGAATTGGGATCATGTGATACATATGTTTAGTCGTTTGAATTTGGTTCCAAAGAAGCCAAGGGACACTGATTATTCACGGTTGCGGAGTTATTATTTAGATGGGATGAATAAGCATGTTAGACAGACAATTATTTTGAGTGATTATTTGACACCCGAGTTAGTGAATGTGTTTAATAGGGAATGTTTGAACTATGAAGGGAAAATAAAAATGAGGAGGTTGTATGAAGGAACCATTTCAAAGGTTATTATGAAACCTTTGGAAATGAAATTCAACAAAATACCAACAAAATCAATTACCAGTTCAAATGACGATAGGTTCAACTATTTTGTCAGCAAGGTAATTTCTTCCTGTTTTTAGACTTTTGCTAATCTTGTTTTAGATATTTCCATTGATGAAGGATGCAGGAACCATGGTATTTATTCCATCGTACTTTGATTATGTAAGAGTCAGAAACTTTATAAAGAAGCATGATGAAAGCCTGGGTATGATAAACGAGTATACACCAAAACCACAAGTTTCACGAGTAAGGACATTGTTTTATCAAGGCAGAATGTCAACAATTTTGTATACGGAGCGGTTTCATTACTATTATCGGCTGAAGATAAAGGGTACGAACAAGATAATATTTTATGGGCTGCCTGATCATCCTGAATACTATCCAGAATTGGTGAATCTGTTGTTGGATAGTAAAAAAACTAGTGAGAATATGATGAATGAGAGCGAGTTTGGGAGTAGCGAGCCAATGATGAGTTTGTTGAATGTTGGAGGAAAAATAAATGTATTGCCACCAATAACAATACTTTACAACAAATATGACGTTTTGAAACTTCAGAGAATTGTAGGAGAAAAATTGGCTAGAAAAATCATCGATTCTAAAGATCCTTTCTATTCTAAATTTTGATTACTAATAAACTATATTACAATGTTTACTGGAATTGTTGAAATTGTTGGAACTGTTTCCGAACTCTCTTGGAACGATTCAAGTGAAAGTGGTGGGAACGGTGTTTCGCTGACTATTGGCGACGCATCAAAGATCCTTGATGATTGTCACATTGGAGACAGCATAGCTGTTAATGGTAAATGTAATAGTATGATTGATCTAACTTTTTATAGGTACTTGTTTGACAGTGACAGAATTTGATAAGGATAGTTTTAAAGTTGGGATTGCACCAGAGACTTTGAAAAAAACAAATCTTGGGAATCTGGTTAAAGGCAGTAAAGTGAATTTGGAGAGGGCAATGTCAATAGGATTTCGTTTTGGAGGACATTTTGTTCAGGTATAAATTTTTTTTTACTTTAAATCAATAACTTGTTTTTTTTTGTTTAGGGACATGTTGATTGTACAGCAGAGATTGTTGAAGTAAAACCAGAAGGAAACTCGATCTGGTTTACATTCAAGATGAAAGAGACGGAGATGATGCAGTATGTTGTACCAAAAGGGTTTATATCTATTGATGGGACATCTTTGACGGTTTGTGATGTGGATATAAAGAACTCAACATTTTCAATAATGTTGATAGCACATACACAAGTGAACACAATAATGACATCAAAGAAAGAGGGGGATACAGTGAACATTGAGGTTGATATGTTGGGGAAATACGTGGGAAATATTGTGAACAATTTTATGAATTTTAGAACTCAACAACAATAGACTAAAGAATTAATCTGAAAGTTTGTAAACATTTCCACATTCGATGCAACGGTCGATTTTATGATCGCGTTCAACTTTGATCCATAGCAATTCGTGTTCTTCGCCTGGTGGGCCTAATAAAATAAATAAAAATTGATATAGAGTTTATGTTTAAAAGTAGTTTCGTACCTTGACAGCCAACCAAACGCCATGGGGCACCTGAAGGGACTATGGTTGGGTTTTCAGGAGTTCCTCTGACATCGAGACTAAGAGTGGTGGTATCGAAGAATTCTTTTCCTTCCAAACCAGCCAACTTTTCAAGTCTGTCTAAACCAGTAGCTTGTTCCTCATCAGTAGCAAACTTTCCTGGAGTGGCGCCAGTGCCTTGGAAGATTTCGGTTTTCTCGACATCACCAGCTAAAAGGAAAGATTAGAAATGAGAAAAGTAGGGATTATGAGGGGGAAACGTACATTTTAGGTATGAGGCAACGGAGAAAGCGCGGGATGCAGCGGGGAAGCGGAGGGAACGGGCGGCGATTGATCTTGTGAGAGTAAAACGGGAGAACATTTTGAAATTCCAAGAGATTGAAAAACAAAAGAGAAATAAAGCATTTTGACTGATAAAAGAGAGACTTTTCTAGTGGGTGATAGAGTAAATGATAGCCAATAGCAAACAAGATAAAAATGAAACAACTCTGGAGATAAGCAACTCAATAGGTTTATTTGGGATCAGAAATCCAAAGAACAGCCAATAGGCAGACAACAGAAAATGGTTCGATTATGAAAAAAGAAAAGTTTTGATTACGCCGTCAACACCGCAAGTAACCACCTTTTGACCATTAGACGCAATACAGTTGACTCCACCAGAATGGATGTTCATTAGTGCTGTATGCTGGGAGGGTGTTTTGATACTCCAGACGTAAACGTTTGTGTCCAATGAACACGAGACCATGTGTTCGTCGCCCATCCAAACCATCCCGTTGATAGCTGCTGTGTGGTACACCCAATGTCCGGTTACCAACTCCCCACTTCCTGTTTCAAACACATAAATCTTTCCAGCCCCATCGCCTGAAGCAATGTATTTCCCTGACTCTGAGTAGCTCAGGCTGGTTATTGCTCTTCTGTTACTGTTCATTTTCTCTTTGATTTTGACTTCGTTTCCAACCACTGAGTATGTGTTTACTGAGTTATCATTAAACCCAACTGCAATTTCTGCCTTTGAAGGATGTACTGCCACACATGTTGCAGTCTCCGGAATTTCTCTGATTTCCTTCACTTCTCCATTACTCTCCACAAAAACAACCTTATTTGTTGACAAACTCGCAACTAAGGTATCACTTCCATACACATATCCCATATGCTTTGGTGCCCCTGGTAACTTCACTTTCCTTCCTCTAACAAAAACATGAGTTGTTTTATTCAAAGACATCCACTTACTCCTTCATAAACGATACAGTGTCATCCATAGTCCCAATCACAATATCCTTCCCATTTCTCCCTAGCGCCAAACAGTTCACCTGGCTGCTCCCTTCTATAACTCTCGGCTCTTCATACATACCTACATTCCAACAACGTAAAAAACGAGTTAAGGTAAAAAATTCCCTTTTTGTTTTTAAGCCTCGAAACTGTTAACCCCCATTAACAGCCTCTACAGCAAGTCACAAGACCACAAAAGCCCTGTTAAATGTTCAAATATCAATAGATAACTACTCCCAAATCAACCAATTTGGTATATAGTCTGCCACAGCTTTTGTTCCCCTCAATAATTGCAAATTGCAACTTTGTATCAAGAAATTCGCAAGAGAGACTAACTGATTCAACAGCTGTCTCTCCCCAACAATAATATATATAATATAAAGTAATAAATAAGTGCTGGTAAAGGATATATATTCTTCCGTCGTAACTCCCAGTGTACAACAAGTCGTCTGAATCAATAACTGATGCCGTAATTGATTTTTGGTGGCTCTAAATTCAATACATATTACATAACACATCTCAGAAGTTTTACACTTACCTGTAGAATTTTCTCTGGTACTTCAGCTTCTTTGGAAAGTATGTTGATATCTCCAGATAGTGATACACTCAACATATAATCCTCTGTCCAAACATTTCCCATCTGCATATTCATTGGACTGTTATCATTCCCAATTTTAACCGTCCTAAATGATAAAGTTATAGAATACTCAACCCCCTTTTCAAAATAAATAATTTACTTTAAAACATCTTTGGTTTCAACATCCCAAATCTTCACTGTTTTATCTCCTGATGATGTCATGATCTTCTTACTATCTGGACTCCATGATACTGCATAGATTGAGCCTTTATGATTTGTTTGTGGTGTTCCAATCTGTCCTATCAAATCTCCATTCAATCCATCATACATCAATATCTAAAACCAAAATTTCGTTAATTTACGTTCTTTTATCCAATTATTACCTTTTGGTCACTTCCAACACTAACAAAATAACTCCCATCTGGCGAGTATTTAACATCATTGACAAACCCACTATGATCCCTTATTGCCTTCACATATTTATAAGGCGTCCCTTGGAAAAATACCACTGTCATATCGTCTGAACAAGTAACTGCTCTAAAAGGTCTTTTTGTGCGCATCGAACATCCATTCACAACCTTGCTATGACCATCAATAGTTCCAACAGAATTTTCAGAATCAAAAGTAAAAACGTGTCCAAATCTAAAAATAATACAGATATCAATAAAAAATATATCTTTATTAAAACTTACTTTTCTTTTCCTTCTCCAACCACAAGAACTCTTTGACTATCAGGATCCCAAGAAATATCCCTGATAGCACCGGAAATAGGACGAAACTCGCTCTTTAAAATATGCTCCTCGTTGACTGCATCCCAAATCCTCACATTTCCATTAATGTCTATAAACCCAGAAATATTATTTCAATCATAAAAGTATCAATTCCGAATCCAATTTTTCGATAATCTAGAGATTTAGATTTTAACAATAAAGTTACCTCCTGACGCAACATAATATCCAGAAGGAGAGAACTTAGCAACTGTAGTTTGATAAATGTGACCCTGATAGACGCTGGTAAGGCTTGGATCCTATCAAATAAAATTACTTGAAATCGCCTTACACAATTCCACTTACTTTAATACCGCGAATAATAATACTTTTCCCACTAGCATAAACAATGCGTTCATGTTTACTGTCAGGATAGATGTGAACAACCTGGCCTCTGTTCACACTTGGTGCAGGAACGAATTCAGAACCTACCCAAATTATTAAAAGGTTCAAGATTTGTCTAGATGAAAATAAAATTAACTTACTCTGTTTCAACGACATTTTGATTTTTTCAACTTTTTTAATGAAATTGTATCAAAAAAGAATAAACTACAAAAAGAAAACTAACAAAACCTCAAGTTGTATAAACTTGGCAAGTTTGTATCCAATAAGGACATCTGTTTGCACTTTTGGATTCAACCAATTACAAAAAATCAGAACATTTACCTTTATTTTTCGACTTTTTTTTTGCTTCGTTTTCTTAGAATGGTTGTTCATCAGGTACTAAAATGTGCATTTGATCAATGTGGCACTTTTCAAGTCCAACAAAAGAAAAAGTTATCAAAATGGTCTTGCAAAGTCTGTGGAGAAAAACAAAGTCTCATAAAGGTAACCACAAACGATTTCATTTTTCAACAATAGGCTTTGTTTTTAGGTTTTCTTTGAATCAAGCACAGCTCCAGAATGTAGAAAAGTTGTTCAAGAACTCAATAGATCAAGAGGAGAATTAGAAATCGCATATAAACAACATACACTGTCTACAATCAACAACTACAATAATATTGATCCCGAATGTGAAAACAATAAGCTAGATTCTAGTTTGGCTCCTGTTTTTAAAAAACCAGAACAATCGATTTGGTCAAAGTTTGATAAAGGAAACGAAAGCGTTTCTGATTCTGAAAGTGATGATTTTAGAATTCCAAAGGAAAAGCAGAGTTATAAACAATCATACAAGGTAATATATCCCTACTTCTGTTCCAAAATCTTTAGCTTTACTATAATATTTTTTATTTTAGAACTCTAGACATAAAATTACAGCTATTTCACTTTTGGATACAAATGCAACCAAAAGTTTTTCTTCGACTAAAAGACAAATCATTAATAACTATAAAGCACCAGATACTAGAACTATCCAAAACTCAAGTACAGAATTTTCCAACAAAAAAGTGCGACTTGAGCATAAAATTGATGAAAAGAAAACAATAGATAAACAACATACCACCAATAGCACAAAGAAAGTCGTTATAGATGACACAAACAAAGATAATATCAGTAAAAGTAATACTGAAAAACAATCGAAATGGTCAAAGTTTGTCCAAGAATATTCAAGTGATTAGTTTTACAGACGAAATAATCATAATATATTAAAAACCGTGAAAGGAAATCATAAAATAAATGTACAACATTTTGATTGAAACTAGTATCGATGGATATTATCAGTAACTGAATTACCAAACGCAATATAAAAACATATCCCAAAACTGCAGTTTTCTTTCACAATACCAAAGCCTACCAAACCTTACATTTTTCTACTAATTCTTCAATCAATTTTAATGCTTCTTTTTGCTTGACAAAGTCCTCAGAGCCTGAGAAAAGTTTATTTTCATCATCGCCCGCCGCATTCAAACTTCCTGACAGTTTTTTACTTTTCAAAGAAAGCCCAAGATAAATCGATCGCTTCTCGTGTGGAGAATTCGTGTATATTACTTGTGCCAGACGTGAAGCATATACATTATATAAATCACCTCTTTGAGAACCCACTGGATTTCCAAGCAAAAACTTTATTGTATGAGGTAGAATCTGGATCACCTCACTATCCTCTTCTTCTTCATCCTCATCTTGATAATTTTTACGTCTATTGAATCCAAATCCCCTTTTTGAATCACTGATATCCAGGGTTATTTTCATCTAATTGGTATTTTAATAATTATTAGAAAATCAATAAAACATTTATGTATGCTTTTCGAAATATATTCTTACCAAACTCCCAATATTGTTGCATTGTGTTATAAGAATTACTATTGCATTCGAATACCCAAAAATCAATGATTCAGTTCTACAACCATCTATCAATAATGCATTTTGCTTGATCTCTACAGGAAACATTATTCTTTGATTCTAAATCTATGTCACAGTTAAGCTGTTGTGCTTTATTTATATTTTCAAACTAAAATGTTAAAGAAAAAGAAATCTGTTTCAAAACAAAAATATCTTTTTCATTTTCAAAATAAAAACAATTTCTCCTCAACTAGCGAAATATTTGAAATTCTCTTTTGCATTCTCCATTGATAATCTAGAATTAATATAGCATGAAAATTTACTAGAAATCAATTAATCCATTTAAAGCAACATACCCTTGTATATATATCGAATTTCATCCGCAAAGATATGACAAACAATTATAGAATCTATTCAGGAAGAGCAAATATTGGAACCAAACCTTTATTATGCTCAATTAAAGGAGTAGTTTGTATTGTAAGCAACTAAATTCTAAAATTAAACCCATTTCTTGAACAAACTTTAATAACTCTCAATTTTTAGTTGTACGCAAATGGTCCAAATCTTGTTTTTACAAAAGCATACAACTGGGTTTCGAAAACTATCAATGTTCTACAAGATGAAAACACTTTTATAACACACATTTCGGTATCAAGAAACGGATCTCAGGTAATTTTAAATAACGAAACTTTAAAACACTTTACCAACAACTTTAATTCTTTAGGTTGCTGTGGCTTCAAACAACTTTGTGTTGATATTTGATTCCTTTGAAGATGTAAGCAATTCTGAATGCTTTTAAAACTTTTGGGTACCCGTTATTTAATTATCATATTTATAGGTACTTCTCCAAAATCAACCAAAGAGAATAATTTTAGATGATACTGTTCATAATGTTTCTTGGAGAGGCACAGGTAAACATTTTTGATCTATCTTCTACTAATAATGTAATAACTTGGCTCTGTTTTCCCAGATAAATCACTTTTAATTGCGCACGGGCTAAACATTTCAGAGTATTCACTAAATAATGATGGATGGGAATCCAGATGGACACAAAGGTAATACAAGAATATTATTATTCACCAAATATTTGCGCTTTGAATTTTATATTTAACCTGTGTCTAAAAATGTTAGACTTTCTAAAAAAGTAGAATTACTTTCTATTTCACATTCTGGTAACATGTTTGTCACTGTTGGAGAGGTAAGCTTTCCTTTTCATTTAATTTTCAATCTAAACTACATACATATGGTAAATAAACTTTTATTTCAACTTAGAATGATTCGATGCCTAAGCTATGGAGTGCTTCATCTACATGTAAGCACACTGAATTACAAATATCTATAGACTTTTATTAAACTTTATTTATCTTAATAGACATTTGGGATTTTCAATATTTGGTTCATTATCGTAAAGTATCACATATATTCTGGGGAAATTACTGGTAATTACAATAATATATACTATTTCCATAGAACATTTGGTTTTAAGTATATTCAATCTAAAAACTGTTAATTTAGTAATGGGTCTGAGAAAGTGTACACAGCTAGTAGTGATAATTGGTTACGTGTTTGGTCAATATACCACAACAAAAGCCTTTTCCATAAAAAACCTAAAGAAGATGACATAAAAGGTAATAATCTAAGCCCTCTTGGAGGTAAAAGTTTAGAAAATAGTGGTAAAGATCAGAAAAAGTCTACAGTTTTCGAATCAGGATATTTTCCTATTTACGCAATTGATTTGGATTCTATAAAGAGTGTAGATGGGAAACATGGGCTGTCTACACCATTTTCACTATTAAACAAAATAGTATACTCTGAGAGTGGATATTCGAGTATAGAAGAAACACCAAAACAAGGGAAACGCAAAAATAAATCAATAGACATTATTTATTCTCTACTTGAAAACGGCTCTGTTGTAGAGTACAAAATAAAAACTAGGGGCGAAAATAGACCTGCTTCAGCAAAAAGGATGCATTCAAACTCGCATACCATCCACAATATTATTCCAGGATCTCTTGCCAAAGGAAGAGAAACGAATGCAACTAATTTATCCATCAATAATGAAAGTTATTTAATGCTTACAGAATCTAATGGACGAATACTTTTGTACAAATCCCAAATTAAAGGCGACAATATCAAGAGTACATCTTACGATTCTAGTCCAGAACTGAGTGATTTAGCTTTGATAAATGTGTTTGATGGCCATAATCACCCCATAAAATCAGTTTTCAACAATCATTATATTGGAACAGATTACCTTTCACAAGACCCAAAAGTTTTGATGGCGACTATAGATTCCAACTATAATATTTATATTTGGGGTGAAGCTGGTTCCAAAAGCAAACTTTATTTTAGTTCAGGTATAGATCAAACACTAAATAATTCCAAGATTGAAATTGAACAGATAGTATTCACTCCCAAAAGAAACGAAATAATTGGAATATCAAAGAATAAGTTTTATCTGATAAAACGTTGTAGTGATGTATTACAAAACAAAGAAATAGATTCTCTAAACAAAAACGAGAATATAAATTCATGGAAAATCTGTGGGTCTGAGTTAGCTACAAAAATACCATTTCATAAAGCTGTTGTTATATTTTCATCTGAACAAGCAAAATTTTGCGGAAACGAAAACTCGATTTCCAAGAATGATGAAAATTACTCTATTATATTTATTAATGTTGAAAAGTCAACTGCAGAGATTTGGGAAACTGATACAAAACTGAATTCTA
>MBFT01000220.1:52689-64551 GCA_003086725.1 Furculomyces boomerangus | reverse complement strand
ATGACCATAGATATGGAAAGTCAAATATTAAACTATGTATTCAATCAAATGCAAAACTCTATGAAAATTGTTCTCTACCAAACTGAAATGGTAAGGATAAAGGGGAGGTATATGCATCCAGGAAGAGTGGTTTCTGCAAAGAATATAATTACAGAATGTGCAGAAAAACAAATTGATATGCTACATAATCTTAATGAGGTTTTGCCTCCTAATCATAGTGAAGGAATTGGATCTGCTTGGACACTTTTAAGTGGAGTGTCATGTTTGAATTTGATGGGAATTAATCCATGCGGTAGAAAATTCGATGTTCCATTAAAGCTCAAACTATTAACAGATGAATATAAAAAAATGAGCAGTCAGGCAGAACTATTTGTTGTATATCCGATGTTTCTGAATCAACTATCAAATCTAATTGGAAAAGCTCACTCTGAAAACAAAAGGTATAGTATGCTATTTGATGGTATGAAAAAATTCTCTATTCATGAATCAGATGTGAATCCATGGCTAGTTTCAAAGTATGGATCATATTTTAGTGTTTTGTGTTGTTTCAAAAACTATTTTTCCACACTAAAAATTGATGAATACTTGGATATTGATGAATCCACAATTTCAATTTGCAATACGATTTTGGATACTGGAATCGGGAGTGATACTACAAACATTGGCTTAGATTTCGAATATCAATATTTTCTGATTGATAATGAAAATTCTGGTTCCAATATACAAACCCCTTTAACAAACACCAAAGGTCCTTATAAAACTAATTATGAAATTTATAATAAGTGTTCTCGGCTTTTGGGAAATTATTCTAAAAACGCATTATATTCCAGCTTTTTTCAACATGCAGTTGATACATACTCTAGTAAAATTGTAGAAGACATTCTGAATAATCCTGTAAATAACCAGAATAACATTGGAGCGGCATTTAATATCCCAAGTATTGGCTACAACTTTTTCAGCTTTATTAACAGGGTTGAGGACGTAGAGGATCAGAATGACTAAGCTTTGTAGTTTTAGTATTATTTAAGAAATGTGATATCTGTAAATGATATTTGGGATTTAGTCTTAATGGAATTTTTTTGGAAGTTTATTGGTAATTTACAAACTAAATTTATTCGAATTCAAATTCTTGCTGTGAACTGTTTATGGCACTTTTATGTGTGGATACTTGAATCAAAACGATGACATTAAACTGATGTTTTTTGAAAACGATCTATTTGCCACTTTTTTATTTTTTTATTTGCTACTTTTTGTGCAAATGTTTTTTTATCCACTTGATTGGTTTTTGTACTCTTTGAGCGAGAGTTTAATGGGTCGAATATGTCCCACCAGGTTTAAAGAGTTAATTGGGTTATTTTATTATCGAACAAATAAATTGTTTTTTACCAAAAGAAATATGTAAATAAAACTTTTTTCAAAATGGATATTCTCGCCTATTTACTTTCTGTTTTGGGAAAATCACGTTCCAAGAATACTACTCAAAGTCGATATTTTTAACTCAGCTTTATGGCAAATTTCTCAGCAGTATTGACTTTAGACTTGAATATTTTATAATTTTTAAGCAAGTAAAGTCGCTTGATTGAGTTATAAATTTTGTTGCATATGTTTGCCAAGTTGGCATTTTGAGCAATGATTACTACTCACTAAAAAACTAGAAAAAACTTGTTTCGCTACTAGTTTTGATTTCACATTGACAAATTATTCAAGAACAATCTAACTAGGGATATTTTATTAGAACAAAGATGAAGCTTCTTTAAGTTTGACTCTCTTGTATTAAATGCTTGTGATAATTCGCAATTTTAAAAATCAACAGGCTTCTTGATTTGATTACGAGGCAGCAAGTTTCAGTTTGAACATCTATTCAGCTTTTTTAATCATCATTTCTGAGAATGCTGTTAGATTGTTAGGTGAATTTATACATTGTTTATTTGTAACAAGTAATGGAGTGCACCATGGATATTTCCCAATGAGATTGCCACTTTGATATGAGAATGAGCACCAACACAGTGCTATGTAGCAAGTCGTTTCTTTTGTATTTAAAGAGAGTTTACTATGAACCCGCACCAAACACTTTATTATGTAATACTATTAACAATTAGTGAATAAAGTCAAAATAGAACTTTCACTAAAAATATTTGTAATGAAGTTTTTCTACTGGACAGAAAATTGTTTTTGTGTCTGATTTGTGAGCACTTTATACTTTCCTTTTTCAATCGAGAAAATTGGAATGTTTCTGTGCAAATTTCTTTACAAATCCCTAAAATCTCCTTTTTCTTCTCAAACTTTTCTGCTACTAAACCTATTCTTTTTCGCCTATTTTATTCCCACCCTTAATAACTACCATTCTCATATTTAATATATCTGCTTTCGAGTTTTGGCATGGAAAGCTCTTCGAACAAAAAAAATTCAAAAGTCCAGAATGTACCTAGCTTTGCCTTCAAACTACCTTCGCTTTCTCAAATTGTTGAAGAGATAGATTTCGATAATCACGGAAATACCCTATTTAAAACCACAAACACCCAATGGACTTCCTCAAACTTTTCCAACCCCAAGAACACAAACCCCCAATTCCCTCAAAAAAAGAACATTGAACCTACCAAATCTACAAAAGTAAACTTGCTACCAAACAACAAAAACAACAATGACCCCTTCACTTCAAACACTTCCTTTTATGAATCTAATTATACAATAATTTCCAATAACTCTAATCAAATTTTAAACGAAAGTTCTGATGATAATACCCCTTCGATTAATTCCAACCCCCCCATAATTCAAAAGCCTTCTGCTTTCACAACTCTTTCAGAACCAAAAAACAAAAGAACAGATTCCAAAAAAACTGAATTGCCATCTTCCAATAGAAAAAATTTCAATTTTTACATGAATACTCCCAATGATACCAATTCAACTACATACAATGATACCAATTTACCTCCGCATTCATATTCTGAACATCTCTCAAACGATGAACATTTAAGCAGCGACCTTGAATTCTCAAATAAAGATATTTCAAATAGTGGGGATCCAATAAATGGCTACTCTTGCAACATCTGTGACATTTCGTTTTTAAGACACCATAACCTGAAATCTCATTTACTCACTCATTCTTCCTCTAAGCCTTTTGACTGCGAAATTTGCTCAAAATCTTTCAGGCGTCAGCACGATTTAAAACGTCACAAGAAGCTTCACACCGGTGAAAGGCCATATTCTTGTAACACATGTGGACGTGGATTTGCTCGTCTTGATGCTCTAAATCGTCACAAACGAACAGAAAACCTTCAAACTCGATCTCGTTTCACTAGAAAAGAAAGATTCATGAACGTCCTTGTCAGCAAAAATTCTATTAACAAAATCTCACGCAACATCCTCAATAAAAACAGAAAGCGCTTGCTACTTGACCCTACTCAAAATAAAACTAATGACCCAGCCAACTCTCTTGACAATTCTGGTCATGATGCATCTACCGATACTTTAGAAAGTGGTCATCCTCAAATAGCTTCTGAATCGGCTCCTACTTCTAATACTCGCAGTGATTTTATGATTCCAAATACTCAAGATGGCTCAAATAAAAGTATTACCAATGATTTTGGACACGATTTAAATAGACGTGCATCAACATCAGCTTTAGGAAATGATGATAAAAGTTTGACACCACTAGAAATACATTCACGACATAGATATAATCTAATGCCACAAGGAAATACCTTACACTTTTCCTCTACAGATACTAACTCCTATCAAAGCCCATCACAGAATATCATCAGCCCTCGTGATAACACTTCTTTAAGGGTTGGTCTTTTCCATAAAAATACAATTGCTTCTAAAAGAAATTTTTCTGATGGTAAATACACATACGAGTCTAAAAAAGAATTTGATCCTACGAAAAAAGTTGCTTTTAATGGATCTCAACAGAAACCAAGTATAAATACTGAATACTATGATGATCTTCCAAGCTCTCCAGTTGATAGATCCCTTTCCAATCTTTATACAACTGATAAACCCAAAGCACTTCATCCACACAAAGTTAATTCAAATGAAATTCCAAACACAAACTCATTTTTATTCAACCCTAGAAGAGTTTCTAGTAATGTTGTTTATCAAGATACAAAAACCAACCAATACTTTGAAACAAAACCATATAACCCTGAATTTCAGAAAAATACATACCAAGGACATTATGAATCAGTTTCACTCAACCCTCAAATAAATTTGAATCGAAGACACTCTTTGGATGTTTTATATAGTAGTAAAACTACTAAAAATAATAAATCCAAAAAGTTCAACAAAATTCCTAGTAGACTAAACCCTAACTTGGTCAATATCGTCAACTATGAAAATACGAACAACCATAATCCTAGAATTTCAGCACAAGAAAATATTGACTCAAGGTATCAAAATGTCAATAGATACACAAGTCAAAACGATGTTCATTCATATCACGATAACCTTCCCTCACCAACCCATTACACCAACGAAAACTATAGCCTTTACTCTGATTCGAATTCTAATACCAACTATAATCTTAGTGCTGGTCCTCCAAGATACCTTCATCGAGGTTCCCTTGGTAATATATATTACCCAAGCACAAAACTTGATGAAACTAGGGACACGTCCATATATAATTCTCATGAATATAACAACTTGTATTCATCTAGTGTGGTGGCGAACCAAGGCAGCGAGAACTCTGGTACTGGTGCTCCATCTGTTTCAGGATCTTTTCTGCGTGCTCGTGTTGATCAAAAAACGAAAATGGAGTTGATATTAGAAAACAGAGAATTAAGAAATGAGGTTTCATCTTTAAAATCTAGTTTATCTTACAAGGAAATGGAATCTATGAGAAATAGAATAGCCCAGCTAGAAGCTTCAAATAGGCATTACTCGGCTATAATCACCCAACATCAAAAAAACGAAAAATACTATCCACCCTAGACCTACCTATTTTACATTGAAATGTTTATTCCTTTTATAACTTCCCTGTAGTTTATTTTATCCACATTATTGTATATTTTTATAATATAATTATTCTTTGTTTTTTAAAGTATTGATATCACTCGGGTTTTAGCTGTATAATGCTTTATTTCTGATGTATAGTAGAAAACAAAAGATATCATATTCGTTTCCGAATGGATTATCTAACCTTAAACTAAAGTGATCCAAGGATCAATGCCTTTACCTGCTTGACTATCGAAACCTTCACTTGATAAAGAAAGGTTCATAAGTCTGATTTCATTTGCCTCTGAAATGTTTCTGATGGTTTTATAAGACTCGTTTAGGGATAAATTCTTAATGTAAGAAATTTTCTGATCGACATAATCAAGCTTGTAATCCAGTTCTGGATCAAACACAAAACCTGAAGGTTTAACACCTTTTTTGATTCCTGGTAGACCTGGTTGGTCATTTTCTAGTTCCAAATAGTGTTCATCAACATCTAAACGACCAAATATCTCGCCATCAACTATCATTTCTAACAATACATCCTCCAATTTTTCAACAGATACAAAATTAAACTGTTCTGTCATTTTCTTCATATTTACTGTTGATCTAGGAGTAATATAATGCAAGATGGTATTCCTCGTAGCTGTTTGAACCAATTTTTCTACAACACTATGAGCATATACATCAATAAGAAGCAGCGACTAAATAATAATATATAGTTAGTTAAAAATCAAGTAAACTGAATTACAAGTTTTAGTATTTATCAATTCTTCTGATAGAAGATGGTATTCCTACCTTGATTTTGTCTAGTAAAGCGCAACAACTGCTGTATTTTCCATAGTAAAAGTCTTCCAGCATGCTGTATACTCTAGAATCATGATCCATATATTGACAGAAGTTTGCGTTATCGATGCAATTCTTTTTAATGTCTGTTCTTGACATTGATCCAATGGAACAAATAGCACCATACATTGCAATATCTTTGTTGCTAGTAAGCTAAAAAGTTTTGATTATAAGTATTAGAAAACAAAATCTTCATTAAATCAAGATACAGTAAAATTATTTTGATTATTGTAATCAATATTATAAAATTTAATTTTTGGTATAAATAACTTACTAGACTAAAAGTATCATCTTCGATGTAATCCAGGCCCAGGAACAAAGTGCTGGCCTTTGAATATTCACCCTTTTTCATTGCATATAAAGCCATAACAAATTGAGATAGACGAACTACCTTGTTGTTTTTGTCAAGAGGTGTAGACGATTCAACTTTCTTACAGTGGCTAATAGCAAGATCAAAGTCACCATAAGCTATGGTCGTCTATTAAATACAGTTTTTAAAATGGTCGAGTCTTTCCAAACGTTACCAGTATGAGAAAATTTGTTAACAAAAAATTATAGAGGGTTAATACCTTGATTATGAGGGAGTGCATCTCCATGAGTTGTTCAGAGTTTACACAACACTCTTTAAGTTTGTCATAACTTCTTAAAGCCAAATAAAAATCACCTTTCTTGTAAAACATATCCCCAAGTTCAATTTGACCAATCTAAATGTTTAGAGAATTGTTAGTTTTGAAATGGATATAAATTTATATCAGTTTTGTCATATATAATAAGTATTTTGGAGAATAGCACAATTGTATTGTGCATTTAATTGTAGTTTTTGATTTCAGCTGAAATTAAAGTCATTTTAATGAGTTTAAAGATAGATTACCCGAACGCTATTTTTTATAAGGCTAGCTTTGTAAATGTTGAGGTTGGAATCCAATGTTTTCAATTTTTCTCTGGAAGAGTTTGAAGTTTCTTCAATCCATTGTTCATCATATTCAAAAACTTGAATATTTCCAGGTAAATTAGCAGGCAGAGAATTTTTTTGATTATTGATAAGTTCCAATCTCTTGCCCAATTCAGAGTATTTGTTTGTGTCTAGTGTGTTATCTTTGATTTCCTTCAAAGCAACAGTCAGACATTGGACAGCTATTGATGGGCATAAATCAGCCAACAGCTCTAGGCGAGAGATAAGACTGAAACCGGAATAATTGGAGATGTATGTTTCCAAATCAAATCCTTTTGATAGTATTGTTTGAGCACTTTTGTATCCTGACATTGATTCGATTCTAGCTTTTTTGTGTAATCTTGGAGAGCTTTCCATAAAGAATCTTTATGAAATAATTTCTAAAAACGCAGGAAGGTGTTTGGAGCTGGTTAAAACAAATGATATTATGGAAAAGGAATATTTCTAAAGGAAATTCTTTTTGAATATAACCAAAGAGTGTTGTTTATTCAAACCGCAGCAAAAAAGCTATCAACACAAATCAAGAATCTCTCCACTTTTGATAGGATAAAATCAGTTTTCTCGCATTTTCTTTTACTCAACTTTTTAATCAAACAAAACAGATTCATTCATTTCCTCTTTGAAAGATTCTCCTTAATAAAAATGGATCCAAAAACCCAAAAAGAAATTCAATATAAAGATTTACTGGAAAAATTGGATGATTATAACATTACAGTTTCAAAAATCAGCTCCAACCAACACTTTAAGGCTCTACTGAATCCTAAGAAAATTGAAAAACAAAATTTAGTTCCTGAAACCAAAATACCTTTACTTCAAGATGAATCCATCAAATTAAATCCAGGCTCACTATTTGGCTCTTGGAATCTTAATATTGAACCTCAAAACATTGAAAAGGAAATCTTTTCATATATTGAAGATGAATTTTTGAAACAAAACTCGCAGATGCCAAAAATTTGGCAAGATAGTTACCAGAGATCCCTTCCAATCGAAATTGATATTAGCGAAATAGAAAGGGAACCATATTTACCAGAACAATGGATGGATGTTAAATGGAAACGAAATCCTCTTGATGAAATTGTAGAATCAATCTATGAAGAGGATTTTGTTGTCCCAAAAGATAAAACAAAAACTAAACTCTCTACCAAAAAAAGCACAAACAATTATGACATTTTATTAGATAAGAATGATCCTGATAATTTTTTATCAAGCAAAGAAACAAATACCTCACAATCCGAGAAAAACGAAAATGAAAGAATTGGGAATGAGGGAATCCATAACTGGCCTGAAATCTGGGAAATGATCCAAGATGAATCTAGTTATTTTACTAAAGTACCTGGGCTTAGCTATGGACTTGACAAAAATTCTTTAGAAGAAGGAGTGTATGCGAACAGCATTAGTGATATTAAATCCATGGATACTGTTTTGGCTCGGTATGAAGGTATCGAAGAACAAAATCTATATGGGTTAGAAAAAATTGATAACATGGAAATATCTGATATAAATGAAACTAAGGATGATGCTGTGATTTTGGAAAACTCATATGGAGAAAATGGCGGTTCTGATAAAAATTTATCTATAACCTTAGAAAACCAGTCGCTTGAGTCAGTTCTTGAAAAACATAGTAAATCTCTTACTGAAAATAAGTTGGATAGTCAAAACCAACAATGGGCAATAGAAGTGGATCTAAGCGATGGTGGCAAAACTTTTGACCTGGAGATTGAGAAACCAGCAATAGAATATGACTTTGTACTTGATCCTTTCCAAAAAGAAGCAGTTTTGAGACTTGAAAGAAGTGAAAATGTATTTGTCGCAGCTCATACCTCTGCAGGAAAAACTGTTGTTGCGGAATATGCTATAGCACTTTCTAAAATTCACATGATGAAAACAATTTATACATCCCCAATTAAAGCTCTTTCAAATCAAAAATACAGAGATTTCTGTAAAAAATTTGGTTCCGATCAAATTGGTATTATAACAGGTGATATTCAAATTCGACCCGAAGCTCCATGTGTTGTTATGACAACTGAGGTTTTAAGGAGCATGTTATATGAAGGATCAGATATGCTTAGAGATGTTGAGTTTGTCATCTTTGATGAAGTTCACTATGTTAATGATTCTGAACGTGGTGTTGTTTGGGAAGAAGTTATAATCATGCTTCCTGATCACATAACACTTGTGATGTTATCTGCAACTGTTCCAAACACCAAAGAATTTAGCGAATGGATTGGTAGAACTAAAAAATCAAAGGTGTATGTAATTAAGACTCTTAAGAGACCAGTTCCATTAGAACACTTTCTGTACCTTTCTAATGTCCAAAGCTCAAAATCGCGGGATGATCAGCTTAGAAACAAAGGATTTTTCAAGATAGTCGACAAATCTGGCAATTTTGATTCTTATGCCTATCGTGATGCATTTATGGAAATTAACAAAAAACCTGAATTTTCAAAATCTAAAGTATCTGACTTAAAGGCAAAGTTTGGACAAGGTAATGGGAAGCAACAAGACGAATCTAAAAACAAATTTAAACCTAAAGTGGCTAGTGGTACCAATTCAAAAATGGTCCAGTCTGCTATTTCCAAGGTAGATCAATCTCAAAAACTAAACTCACAGCATGGGGGTACAAGTAACTTGTGGACACCTTTGATCAATCAACTTCGCAGCTTAGACCTTCTTCCATGTGTATTTTTTGTGTTCTCCAGAAAGAAATGTGAAAGCTATCTTTACAGTTTAACGAACATAGACTTTTTGACTCAAAAACAGAAATCTCAAGTACATCTGTTTATAAAATCTTCATTAACTCGTTTGAGTGAGAATGATCTTAAACTTCCTCAGATAAAACAACTAACTTGGTATTTGATGCGTGGGATAGGTACTCATCATAGTGGCTTACTTCCAATACTTAAAGAAATAGTGGAGCTTTTATTTGCAAATAATTTTATCAAAGTTTTATTTGCTACTGAAACTTTTGCTATGGGTGTTAATATGCCCGCAAAAAGTGTTGTGTTTACAGGTTTGAGAAAAAATGATGGCACTTCGTTTAGAGATTTAAGTAGTGGCGAATATACTCAAATGTCTGGTAGAGCTGGTCGTAGAGGTCTCGACAATACAGGCGTGGTTATAATAGCCAACCCAAAAAACGAATTGTATGATGTAAGTATAAACCTTTAGCTTTTTTTTATTCAACAAATTTTTTTATCACTTTCAGCCATTAACTCTTATTTCTTATTAAATTTTTGGTTGATGTTAATTTCTTAGTCTGCTACCTTAAATTCGATTATTTTGGGGTCACCTAATAAGCTAGAATCACAATTTAAACTTACTTATGCGATGATTTTGAATTTATTAAGATCCAACCAGATCAGAGTTGAACAAATGATTAGAGATAGTTTTTCAGAAGATGCCAATATGAAAAATATGCCTTTACAAAACAAAGCAATGGAAGCAACTCAAAAAGAATTGGGAAAATTACCAGAAATTAATTGTATTCTATGTCAATCTGACCTTGACGAATTTTATTCCCTTAGTCTAAAGCTAACGAAATCCAATTATAGCCTGTACACTTTCATTCTAAACTTTATAAACTCAGATACTTCTAGTATCCGTTCTGGCTCATCCAGAAACACCTGGAAAAATCCTTTTTCAGTTGGAAGGTTGATTGTGATATATTTAACTGGTATTGGTCATACTCTCGCTTACATAATACCTCATCATACCAAAAACAGTATCAATGGTAGTTTTGTACTTGATACCTCCTTGACACACTCCGAAAGGAAAACTATTGATACTTCCAAATCAGAATGGGTAATTGTACAGCTTGCAGTGGACAAAAATATTTTATCAAAGTACAAGGAATCTGCACAATCTCTGACTGATAGTCAATTTGATGAATCTTTCAGAGTATTGAATAAGCAGATTACGCCTTCATTCCCAGTGACTGGAAATTGGGTATCTTTTATCAACAACTCTGTTGAAAAAACGGTAGACCTATCTGACATTGAATTAGTGTCTATGTCTATTCCAGTTTCAGCAATTGTTGAAGTTACATCTTACACTGCGAAAAGCACTCCAAACAGTGTATCAAAATATATACAGGGTTTAGTTGAATACAGCGAAACTCTTGTCGAGAGCAACAAACAATCAGGAAAGTTTGATTTTATGAAAGTTTCAAAATCGATGGACTACATTTCCATTTTAAAAAGGAAAAATAGTCTAATGCAAGAAATAAAAAGCTATGAATGCTTGTTTTGTACAGATTTTCTGAATCACTACGGATTGAAACATTGTAAATTTTCACTTGAAAACAATTTGGAGTTGTTAAAGCATGAACTTTCTGAAGGAAATCTTGATCTCATTCCAGAATATAACAATAGATTGGGTGTTTTGCTCAGATTAGGATACATTGATGAGCAACATAATGTTACTATTAAAGGGAGAGTAGCTTCACAGGTAAATTGAATATATTATCATTATTGGTTTTCAAAACATGTTCATACACTTTGATCTTTTTTAACCTATTTATTAAATATTTAGATAAATACTTGCAATGAACTGATTTTGACAGAGATGATACTAAACAATTCGTTTAGTAACTATAACGAGTATGAAATTGTTGCTGTACTTTCTGGATTTGTGTGTCAAGTAAACATTCCAAACAAGGAATCATTCTATTTGTCAAGACCATACGAGGAAGAAGATGAAGATGCAGATTTAGATTTTCCAGATGCAGTTTATGAAGGAATAGAATCTATAAAAGGTTTGGTTTCAACGATTGTTGCTTTACAAAACGAGTTTCATATTCCTTCAAACGAAGAGGACTACATTAAGGAATTTTTCAATTTCAATTTGGCGCATCTGGTATACAAGTGGGCACAAGGTACTAGTTTCCATTTACTTTCAGAGTTAGCCGGTGATATTCAAGAAGGATTGATTGTAAGAACGATTCTGAGACTAAATGAAAACATTCTTGAAGTAACAAACGCAGCCAGAATTTTAGGGAATTATGAACTTTGTGAAAAACTTAAAAAAGCTAGCACACTCATCAAACGTGATATTGTGTTTGCTGCCAGTTTATATTACTAGTTTATAATTCTTTGATGATATGGTGACTATATTTTATAGATTTGTTGATATTTTGG
>MBFT01000220.1:30097-52644 GCA_003086725.1 Furculomyces boomerangus | reverse complement strand
CTATAGGAGAAATTCCTTTTTGTTTTTATTTGGAATAACAATTTGGAAATTATAAATTAATAAAATGAGCTTGAAAAGAAAAAGCAAATTGGTAAAACAAACAAGTACACTATTAAACTTTTTTAAAATTGAAAAAGAAACCCCACAATTCGAACCCAAAAAGCGATTAAAACTAAAGTAAGATGTTATTCATTTACATATATCAATTATTTAAATTTAGGTCAGAGAATTCTCCCCCCAATGTAAAACTAATTGATATAAACAAACCACACGAATTGGAAATTTCAAGCAATCAAGTTGTTAATGAATATTTGGATATAAATAATATACAAACTGACATCAAAGAAGATGTTTCTGAACAATTTGTTAATAAGAATATATATTTAAATGAATTGGAATACAATGATAATAATAAAGAGGTTTGGGATGGTTTTGTTGACAATATAAGCAACATGTTTCAATATCAACAAGGTAAGAACTATTATTACACCAAGTATATTTTAAACATATAAAAATATTATAATGTCTACTTGCAAAATATGTTATTTAAGATGAAAAAGTTGAAGATAAAAACAATGTCTCTGGGGATGAAAACAAGAGTGGTGATATTAGTTGGATAAATTCTGGAAGAGATAATGAGAGTTCAAATTTATTGGATTTGAAACCACGAGTACTTGTGAAGAATGAAAATACAGGTGATGGTTATGATAGTCAGAAATTGGAACATAGTTGTTATATTGTAAAATTTGAAGAAATGGTTACAACTGTATTAAAATATGAATCCCATCTATTTTGTGAGAATGAATTGTCAATGATTAAGCGATACTGGGAAATGAGTTTACAAGCAAGATATTTATTTATAAGACTATTCCTTCGTAAAAATACATGGATTCCTACTACATCAATGGAATATCATGGTATATCTGTAGAAGATTGTATATTAAAATTGTGTGGTAAGCTTTTTCTCTTTATAAACCAATCCAATCCAAACTTTGCTTTTCCTAGATATTACAAACATCATCCCAACAGAATGCAACTGTACCAAGTTGAAAAGGGATTGTGGAAATGCTTTGGATTGCTACTCATTAATCCCACTTGCAATTGATCAAACACATATTAAAGACTTGCGAGAAGCATGTGAATTATTACCAGTGAATAAATTGAATAATATATCAAAAGAATATGGAATCTCTCTCAAAATCAAGAAAACGGTAAAAATCAAAACTATTTAAAAAAAACTAAAACTTTTAAATTTTAGAAAAGTGAGATTATTGATGCAATATGTATACAATCCAAAAAGCAGACTACATTAAGTTTTGGTAATAAGAACGTGGATAATAATGGGAGTGTGGCAATAAAATCAAAGTTGTTAATAAGTGCGAAAAGTATTTTGGGGAGGGCGATAAAATTGAATCCATTGTCTTGCAATGTATTTCGGCGTTTACATATAATTTATGCTCGGGTTGGTTCTATCAGGCCAGAATCTACGATGCAAACGGCGATATTGTCATCGATAGGGAAATTGAACTTTTTCAAGTATGAGATAACAAGAAGTAGGGAGATGTTTATATCGAGGGAATCGGCAGTAAATTATATGAAAATGTTAGAAATCGAAAATGAAGCTAGTTTATTATCACTGAACTTGTTAGCTTCAGAAAAACACAAATGGTTACGTGTTTGGAAGTTTTGTAAACCATACATTATTTTTTGGGCTATTATTCTAAAATCAAAACTTGCTAATGGATTTTCTCCAAATATCGATTGTTGGAACAATCTCAAAACAAGTTTAGGAATTCCAAATCATTACTTTTCCGAATCAGAACCAAATAAAAATTCGTGTTTTAAGAAGTTTATTGATTTAAAACCTAAACTTGAGAACGCAAAAAATGATAATACCGGGTTTGAATATTGGAGAAGAAGGTTTACTGCTGGATGGGTATTAACAACAATAGTACAAAAAGGTGTAAAGGCACTTGCGGCTCTGAATAGGTATGCAGAGGAAGAAATGTTGCTTCAGGCATTACTTGACCAAAAAATATACAAGTTGGGATCTAGAGGGAAGTGGTATCGTAGATTAAGTTTGATTCAGATGAATTATATGGTTTTGGAGGACCAAACCATAAACAATTTGAAAAGTTTGGCAAATGACTCATATGTTCGCATTTTGTTAAAATGTCGAGAAACTTGTTTGTTAACATTGCTGGAACCGAGAATATCTACATGTAAGTTTTTTATTTTCATTTCAAACTAACCTTTCCTAGTTGATTTGATTCATCAAAGCAAACGGATTGACAACATTGACAAAAAATTGTCTATTCCAGATCACTTGCGAATAAATTTATCAAGAACCGACCTTTGTGAACCAAAGACTGTTACTATATATGGTATCAGAATCGATGCGAAAATTCGTAAACTAGGATCTGGCAGATTAGGTTGGATAGGTTGTGACGGTGAACCATGTTCAGTTGAACAAGTAGCTTTGAGTCATTACACCCAAACTGAAAATCTTTATGGCGTTCATTCAGAAAGTAGTATATTGACAACACTTTTCAGTTTGTTGTTTTGGGATATAATTTTCTGGCCAATTAATGGAGTTTTTGACAATGAGTACCAAGCACATCCTTTAGATATGTATACAGATGCGTTTTATAAAAGTAAGTTTTTTTTTGTTGTTTACAAACTAATTTTTGGTAGGTCGCGTAAATTTGATAGACGAAAGAATTTCTGAGATTAAAAATGGTGAATATTTGGATTTGATATCAAATGTTCATAGTACTGAATCTTGTAAACAAACTACTTGCGTTGGAGTCAATTGGGAATATCAATTAACGGATTTATGTGATTTGGCTCAAGTATGCTTTATTAATGAATGAAAATTATTTAATTTTTAAAATAGTGTTTAGGACCGTTTGCTTTATCTCAAATATGTAGATATTTGGCACAGGATTATAGAAGACATTCAAGTGGAGTTCCAGACATTTGGTTAGTAAAAAAGACTTTGCTTTTAGTTAATTAATACGTTTTTATAGTGCATGGAACATTAATGTACCGACTGTGGTGTTTGCAGAAGGTTAGTAAAATATTTATTTATGAAAAAGACTACAATAAAAATAGTTAAGGGACCAGGTGATACATTATCAGAAACACAAAAGGTAAATTGATAGTTTGAGGAACGAATAATCAATAGTGTATTTTTAGAGTTGGATAGATGTTTTAGTATCGAGTGGGGTTAGAGTCGAACTTTGCCTAGTTAAGGAATCCAAAAAGAAAAGTGTTTGATTGTGGATGATTAGACATAAACCACTTTGCTTTGTGTATATACATGATCTAAAACATAGAGTTCTGCAGTTCCTCTAATTAATGATCTGATTCTCTCCAGGACATCAATTGCCTGAGCGACATTTTCTTGGCCTGTAGCTTGTGCAGTTACTTCAATTATCCAAGTTCCTGAAGGATCAAGCAATCCACCACCTCCTATAATACCTGTATCATCATTCTATCAAATTTTAGTATTAGAATAAAAAGTAAAAGGGAGTTACTTTGTGTATTTGATAAAACCCTATCCATGCCATATTTTCAAAATGGTACCAGAATCCATTACGAACATTTGAAGCAAACTTTCTAAAATGAAAATATAGTTTTTGAATTTAAAGAAAACTTACTTGTAACCTAAATGATCTAGTATTTCGTAAGCATTTCCATAATGTATGGTGGAAGAAGATAATGGTCGGATAGTTGCGCGTCGTTTGCTATGAGTTTCGGGTTGTCCATACTGTAAAATTGATCTAAAATGGGAGGGAGTGAGAATGAAGCAATGGGAAAAAGAAATTTACATTCTTTCAAGGAGGGGAGTTGATGGATTTGACATTCCATATTGAGTTCTTAGGAACAGTAGGACATCATCTTTTCTTGTTGGTCCTATAGGAGTTTGAACTGATACAAAAGAATTAGAAGGTTTATAATTTTGTAGTGCTTACATTTTGGTTGGAAGATTTCGTACAATTCCATCCGTTTTCTACCAGACTCTATACCACCACATACTGCATCGAGTCTATCTTTAAGCATTTGCGCGGAAGATTTCGAAATGCTTCCATGTAAACTACATGAATAAACTGTATTTAAATTTTTAAATGACATTAGGAAAAAGAATCTTTTTTTATTTTACAAAAAAAAATGCAAACACCAACAAAAATTCAAAGTGTAAAGGAAACTACTAGTATTAAATTGAAAAGCCATTTTAATTTGATTGTTGGATGTAAACCCATGGCACATAAAGATGGGATTCTTCGGCAGGCCGAGATTCTTTCAATCAAACAGCAAGACAAACTACTTTTTTATGTTCATTATGTTGGATTTAATAAGCGGTTAGATGAATGGATCGATGAAACGAAAATAGATTTGGACAAGATGGTTGAGTTTCCGAAAAACAAGAAGATAAAGATTGGGGGAGGGAAATCTATAGGGAATGATGAAGTAAAAGAGTTTAATTTGGAGAATTTGGCGGATACATCTGTTTATACAGACACTCCTATGAAAAAGATTGAGGAGGATGGGACACAAAGTGAAATTGCACGGATGAAGAATTTGGAGATGATTCAAATGGGGGAACATATGATTGAACCATGGTATTTTTCACCATACCCTGAACGGGTGACAAAGAATCCGATATTGTATGTTTGCGAGTTTTGTTTGAGTTATTATGGGCAAGATAAACAAATGGATCGACATCGATCCAAGTGTGGATTAACACATCCGCCTGGGAATGAGATTTATAGGGGAGATGATATTTCGTTTTTTGAGATTGATGGGAGGAAACAAAAAACGTATTGTCGGAATCTTTGTTTGTTAAGCAAATGTTTTCTTGATCATAAAACGTTATATTATGATGTTGATCCGTTTTTGTTTTATATTATGACGAGGAATGATGAGTTTGGGTCACATATTATAGGGTACTTTAGTAAGGAGAAAGAATCTTTAGAAAATTATAATCTTGCTTGTATATTAACACTTCCCCAACATCAACGCGGAGGATATGGGAGGTTACTTATCCAGTTTAGTTATGAACTAACCAAAATTGAAAATAAAGTTGGGTCACCTGAAAAGCCGCTTTCTGATCTAGGGCTACTTAGTTACCGTACTTACTGGGCAGAGAAGCTTGTAGAGTTGCTTATAGATTTTAGAGGGAGTTTGAGTATCGAGGAAATAAGCAAAATGACGGCATTTACACCACAGGATATTTTACATGCGTTGTATAGTATAGATGCGATAAGGTATTATCACGGCCAGCACGCGATAATATTTAATGAGGCGACAGTCAATGGGTATTATAAGAACAAGGCGAAGAGGAGGAGGGTTGTAAACCCGAATGCGATAAAGTGGAAACCACCACAGTTTTCTTCGTTAGAGTTACGTTTTATATGATTTATTAATATGAATATTTATAGCAAGATTTGAATCTAATAGTCAGTTTCGATAAAGTCTACATAGGATAAAGTAGAGATAAATTAAAAAGTGTAGGTATTGTGTATGGGGGTTCTATGCAATTTGGTGTTAGTTGAGTTTTAGGTTATTTGAGGAAGTGGAGGGTTTGATAGATATTTCATGTTGAGGGGGTTGTTGTTGAGAGATGTCAAAAAGGGATTGGTCGGGAGGGGTTAGTTGGCAAGTGAGGGGGGAAGTTTCTGGGAGGATGGATTGGGGGAGGTCAGATTGGAGTTGAGATGTAGGTGTTTGTGGGGCTTGGATGTCAGTTGGGGCAATGTAGGGTAAGTTTTGGATTAGGTTTGGGTCGGGATTTAGACGGGGGCGTTTAGAGGGGTCAGGTTCAACAGGTTGATGGGCGAGTCGTTTGTGGGGGTCTTTGTTTTGTGGTTCTTGTTTTGAGTTTTTTGAGTTTCTTCTAGCGGCGAATTGGAGCATGGAGACTTTGAGGCGATAGTCAAGGCCTAGATGAGCGCCAATGTAAGAGAAGAACTCGGAGAGCCTTAAAAAGTCCCAGTCAAGAACAAGAGCTTTCAAAAAAGATTCTTGGTGTAGACGGTGTTTCCAGAAAGTGGAGGAGAGAATGGAGATTAGACGGGCGACCTGGATGCAAGACCAGTCCCTTGTGACTTCTCTAACAAAAATGCCGCGTTTAGTTTCGGCGGCTATAATGAAGGCGTGTTTTGAAGGGGAGTCGGGGGGAGGGGAGGCCCAGTCGGCGGATATTTTTCTGATGACTTGGGAGATGCTTTCAAGTTTCCATGAGGAGACGAGCCATTTGACGGCGTTGATTATGCGGTCGAGGGGGTAGTTGTTGGCTATTCTGTGGAGGTATGAGGAGACGATGGGGACGTTGCTTTCGGTTTTGAGCCACGAATGGAAAGTTGCGTCGTAGAGGGAGTCCATTTTGTTGATGTTGTGTTCTATGTCGGACCAGGGGGTTTGGAGGTTGGGGGAGGAGGAGTTCTGGAAGCGGACTAGGGAGTCTTCAGTCCACCAGCTTTTAGATTTGTCTTGTAAGATTTTGTCCATAAGTGAAAAGAAAGAAAGAAAAACCTTTATTGACAAAAAAATCAGTTAATCCGCCTGCAATCGCCCATTCGTCTCGCCTGACTCGGTTTTCGGTCTTTTCTCTTCTCTCCTATTCGCCCTATCTGCCTCTGCCCAATCGCCTTTTCTCTCTTGTGGCGTGTTTCGGGTGCTGTCCTGTGGTTGGCTATCTACGCTTCCCAGCAATTTGGCTCTGATGTTTCTGCTAATGTTTCCTCCGCGTATTTCCAGTCTGCTTCGGATTCGCTCGTAGTTTGTGTACAGCTCAGCCATCTGCCACAGATAGTCTAAAAACAGTCACTCCGCAAATTACTATTTTGCTTAGTTACTTTTCTTACCTTCCACTTCTTTTTCAAGAACTCCCAGTCTTTCCCACCACTTGTTTTCTGTCCCCCTTATTTTTCCCACACTCTCGAACTCTTCGCCCACTTTTTCCTCAAACTCTTTTTCGCTCCCAAACTGCTCGCCCTCTATTCTCCCCACCTCTCTATACCCCTACAATTTTTGTTAGTCTGTCTCTCTTTTACTCCGCTTACCCCTCTCCTAACCCCCCTCCAAAACAGTTCATGCGTCTCTGTCCTCTCTCCCCCGCCTAGCCCTATCCCCATCACAATAGCCCCCACAACAAGCACTAGCGGCCCGTGCTGAATACTCAGTGGTGTCTGGAAACTACACTTGCATTAATATTATATCTCTCACTAATCCATACCTGTCATTAAGAACAATCCACCCGTCTCTGCATACTTCTTTTGTACCTACTCTACTTTAGTATATTCTTTCTTTTCAAATTTCTTACAGTTCAACATTTTCGCTATTTTAATAAAGTCCAAATGTGTTTCTGTCGTACTGAAATCAAAGTTTATCGCCTTCAAAACTAACCCTTCGTGTCCTAAAACCTCCAGTCTTTTGCTTTCAATCTCCTAAAAATATTTTTCAATTCTCTTCTCCCCCTCCTCCCTCATACTACTACTTACACTTTCTGTAGTTCCACGTATCAACTCCCCCTCCTCATCAACAAAGTACGCCTTTGTAACCAACTCCCTCACCTTTTTTATCGTCTCCTCCATTTTTGACGACATTGACAATACACATATCGCCAACTCCTATCCTATTTTTAGCCAATCGCTATCCAAAACTTTTCTTACCTTCTTATCAGCATCTCCTTGCAAACCCTGACTATAAATCTTGTATAGAATCGATTGCGCAGTACAATACGTTCTCGATGGACTATCTCATTAGTTTTTTCTACTATATATCATATCTACTTACAAGCCAACAATCCCTGCAACTTGCTTCACAATCATGCAACTTTCTAATGCAGTTAACAAGTCCGGATATTCCAAATATATACATTCATTTTCACCTAAACATCAATTTAACTTTCCATTTACTCTTAAATCTCCTTTTTACCTAAACCCATACTCTTCTTCTGCATCTCTATAATCTTTTCCCTGGTAAAATAAGTTCGTTTGTAACTTGTATTTGAATTGATTATCGATTCCATTTTTCAGTAATATTTTATATAAAGACAACAAAAAGATTTCAAATCAATTTTTATTTTTGATTTTTCAAAATGGAGAAATCAAATTATTGGATATTTTAAATTTGAAGAATATCACAAGTTGGTACAAATATTTATTATTATTATTAGAGTAAAAAATTAACTTGGTTCGATTTTTTCAAGGAAAGTATTTGGAATTATAGGATATATTTCAATTCTAATACTATAGTTTTCAACATCCTGATGTTTTTGGTTTCCCGTTAATCCAAAATTCAAATCAACATTGTTTTTACACATTTCTCCCCCAAATAATGTATCTGTTGGACTCTCATCGCCATCACATACTTTTTCATTTTTATTGGAAATCAATCCAACCCCCAACTCACCACTTTCCCTCGACCTAATTGTTACTGGAAAATCAATTGATTTTACACAATAATTACATTTATGTCCTGTTTCACCATTCTCGAAATTGTTTTTCATATTCTTATTATTTGGATCTAAGCCTTCCTTGACCTTTACCCCATTCACGCTATTTTCATAAAGCGTAGTCCAACCCTCCAAGTATTCCCTTACATTGATATATGGTATTTGTGGAATTTCTCTCAATACAATATCCTCATTCATATCCTGATAAAAATTCACAGATTCCAACAATCTCTTGTTTTCTGGTGGAACTAATCCTATTTTTTCAAACAAACAAGGAACAGATTCGTCTTCATCATCAAATCCTCTATGTTTCACTTCAATTTCCTCATCCCTATCTATATTACTGGATACAGAACTTCGTCCGCTTTCCAGTGAATACAAATCTCGGTAACTTAATGTTTCGACTGAGCTAGTAGACAGTACCGAATCCTTTTTCCTTGCCAAGGATATCGAGTTTTTGGTTTCGGATTGGTCATCAACATCAAAATGATTTTCTTGTGTAGTTGTTAAAGTACCTTCAGAAAACGTTTTGGGTTTTGGAATTTCGCTATTTGCAAATGAAAATGAAAACATGTCATAAATGGACATCCTCTTCTTTGATTTATCTTCCAGATTGCTTTTGGATTTAGTTAATGGAACAACATTAACATTCCCTACTAGAACATCCTCTTGGTTCATGTTTGCTGTAGACGATCTCGTTATTACATTACTTCTGTTTAAACTATTAGATATTTGTTGGGTATCTGTATCAAATACAGAATGGAATTCATGCAAATGAGCAAGTTTTGGTTTTTGTATACCACAATCATCAACTCTTTTGGAAAAAGCAATTGGGTTTGTACTGTTCACTCTTATTTCTGGTTTTGAGCTGATATCTTCCGAATATTTCTTTTTGATTTCCATTACTGTATTGCTTGCTGAATTGATATGTTTGGATATTGAATTGTTGATTTTGGGTTCGTTCACTTCATAGTAATAGTTACTAACAAGTTTTTTTATCTGCAACACATTCAAATACTCAAACGATCCCATCATCTCTTTAAAACCATCCAAATCCTTGATCCCAGTAATCACTTGCAATAGCTGGACAAGTTCAATAATCGGCATAAATAAGGCATCGCTATCAATACACGCAAGATAATTACACTGGTTGCATTGTTTGATACTCCTAACAAACTCTTGCAAAGAAATCAAATTCATTCGGATTAACATTGCCCGTGACCTACAACACAACTCAGATGAATCAATCAACTTGTTGAAAACTTGTGAGCAAATAAGCTTTATAAGATACGAAACTATTGAAGATGAGATAATTTGATGAACAAAATACTTTTTGAATGTTAGAACCACATGTTCAAGTATTCCAACAATAGATTTTGGTGTGTGTTGGTTTAGTAATTCATTATAACAATCATCTGAAAAGTCTGATGTTAATCTATCAATACTCATTTTCTCGTTTTTGTTTTCAATGTCGTTTGTTTCGGATTTTTTAGGCAAATTTTGAGTTTCAGTTGGATTGGCATCTGCTTTCCAGAACATACTAAACCGGTTTTTGGATTTATTGGTGTTGGTTGGGGATACCAAGGAGTCGGTACTTTTTTTGGGTTGGGTTTTTTTCTCGAAAGGACTAACTTTTTTGGTTATAGGTGGTAATCTATATGCGGAGTTTCTTTTTAGTTTCTGGTCTTTTCCAAGACCAAAAAAGAAATTCGATTGTTTAAAAGAGTAGTTTTTTTGGTAGACAATGTTTTCGATTAGTTCTGGTACTGGAACATATTTCAGAAGTGATTCTTCAATGGTATTTGAAATATCATTCGCCAAGAAATTGATGAGAAGGTTGTAACATACCTTCAAAATTTCATGGATTTGCGAAACAAAACTTTTGCTTTGGTTTACCAAGTTTGGATCCCTAACGAGATAATATTCAAGAAGCAAAAGATTTGAAATCCAAAAGCTATACAAATCAGTGCTGGGTTTGCTAGATACCAAAACGTTGTGGATTGCAGTGTTCCCACACTCTGTCAAATCTTCAAAAAGATTAAAGTCGCCCAAAAATATCGAAAACCTCGACGCCAATAAAAATGTACTTGCTGGTATATAAATGTTTGCAGGATTTGCGAAATTTTTATCTGGAGAAAAACTCGAAACTACATAAATTATGAATTTTTTGATTGATGAATGAGGAACTACATACATCTGATGAACTAAAATTTCATTCCAGTAAAATTCCATATTTTCAGATGATTTTTCTTCAATATCATTACTCTCATCATTCACAATAATTTGTTCTTTGTATTCAGTATCTAACTGATAATTTTGATCTGGTAATATACCATCAAAGTTTCCGTTGAGGATATCATTGTCTAGAAAGTTTAACCCAAAGGTAGATCTTTTTGAATAACCCAAGTTTTTAATATCCAGGATGTTGGAACTATCATTGGGCTCATCGTTTTGTGTATCGTTAATGTCTTCATGGATGTCACCTGATATTTCTGTAGCACTCGAATTTGAAAGACGGGTTTTGACGTTTATACTATATGGGATATTTTCGGGTTGTTTTTTGTTTGAGATTTCAGTGGCGATGTTTTTATCCTTTACTATAGATTTAAAGCTATTGATTTCGTCTTGGAGGAGGTTAAGAATGGAATCGAACTTGTCTTTTTCAGAAGTTATGTGGTTTTGTGTTTCAATATTAGGGGTTGGAGTACGATCGTTTAAAGGTTTAGTATTGATGCTAGAAATAGGGGGAAATGGGGATGTGTGAGAGCTTATATCGGGGCTTTGGGAATGTGGTTTGTGATTTCTGGAAAAGTTTGGGAGGAGGGTTTTTGAGCCTTTAGAAGAAAGGAATTGAACTATTTGTGAATGGTTGTTGGTATGAGCCCACATGATTGGGGACCAGCCATAGCTGTCAACAGAGTTTATGTTTGCGCCAATGTCTACCAAGTATTTGGCAATTTCAAGGCGGCCAAAACAGCAGGCTAGGATCAATGGAGTGGTACCGTCCTGGTCGGGTTTATTAACTTCTATCCAGCCGGCAGGGCTCCAGTCTCGCCACATCTGAACGAGCTTTGAAATGTTGTTATCTGTGATGGCATTGGCGAATATTTTATTTAGCTGGGCCTTTTTCTGGGGTATGGAGAGGTTTTGGTCGGAAAGAATGGAATGTTCGTGAAATATTTGGAGAGTTTGGTATTCTGAAGAGTCGGATACCATTTTATGGAATGAGGTTGGGGGAAATGGGAGGAAAATTAATGATAAGGTATTTACAAAAGAAAAGCTTAAGAAAAATAAGAGTGAAGAGGGAAGGTTTGGACGTTTTTACCCAAAACCTTAAGATCTTCTTTTGTAAATAAATATTACCAAAATAGGATATAGACTAATCCGGTGTTTACGTTACAAATTTTTGCTTTTGTCCAATTTGAGCGATCAATCGTAGCCAATTAAACTATTTTTGCTTTTCAAAAAAAGAAGTTGATTACTCGAGTCAAAACAAAAAAGTTAATCTTGTAACTTTATTCTGAATTAGTATTTGTCAACGAATAGAGAAAGTTAACTCTAGATACACTAGTTAATATGTAGGACTAATGGGTTTAGAGTCTATTTGTTTAAAAGTTTTATTCTAAAATGGACCTTCAATGGCTCAAAAACTAGTTTGGTTTCATCTAATAAAAGAAAAGTTTAGTTTTTCTTTTCAAGAACTGTTTCCATCAGCTTTTCAAGATCTTCTTTCGCCTCTCCCTCAAGGTAATCAAACAGTCCATCTTCCGCAACTTTCTTCACCTCCTCCCCATTCTCCCGCATCAAATCCTCAACCGTCAGCCTACCATCCCTAAACCACCCCAAATGATCCGCAAATAAGTGTCTATTCTGACACCCATCACACTTTATCAAAACCACCCCGCTGGTGTACGCCTTCTTTGAAACAGTTTTGTATTGTCGATGATCACACACTTTACATGTAAATCCAACAAAGAACCGCTCGCTTCCCACCTGGATTTCCTCTTTGTTTGCTTCTACCTCCTTAACAGCATCTCCCTTGTGACTATCCTCCGAGTGTTCAGTGCATACTTTTTCATTATTGGGCTCTTCAAGCCGTTTCCTGTTGTGTTCTGGACTATTGCATTCCGTATTTATTGTTTTGTTTGTGCTGTACAAGAATCTAAAACCATTCCTGTTAAATGATTTGAATTCATTTTCTATTCTCAATCTGCTGGGTGTTTCTAATATAGGTCGAAACTTTGAGCTGAAAAGGCGATTCTGTGGGGAAAAGCCAAACTTTGTGAATTTAATAAAGTATTTATAATTTTTTGAAAGCATTAGAGATAGAAAAATCTTTTTTAGAAAAAATGAAGGTGCCAATAACTGTATTTACGGGATTTTTGGGATCGGGAAAAACTACTTTGATTCTTGAAATAGCAAAGAATCTTCCAAAGGATTATAATGTAGTGATATTGAAGAACGAGTTTGGTAATGCAGAAACCGATTCAATACTGGCAAAAGAAAACAATCTACAAGTCACTGAAATGATTAATGGATGCTTGTGCTGTGTACTTGTTGGCCAAATGAAAAACGCTTTGCTTGAAATCCAAAGTACTTACCATCCACACCGAATCATTATAGAAACTAGCGGATCCGCTTTTCCAGGCAAGTCCCTTCTCGATTTCCTTATAAATATTTATCATCGTTTTAGCCCCCATCGCTTGGCAAATCCGCGAAATGAACGACTTGGGCTTTGTTCTCGATTCTATAATGACCGTTATCGACTGCGCCAACTTTATGGGATATGAAGATACATCATACACCGCTAAACTCCAAGCACAGTACACCGATCTCATTCTCCTCAACAAAGTTGAACTTGTTACAGAACGCCAACTAGATCTCGTTATCGATAGAGTAAACGAACTAAATACAGATACACCAAAAGTTAAAGTCTATAAGGATTCGCCAATCGGTTTAGATCTTGTTTTTGGTATTGATACTCAACTCTTCAAGGTCCAACCAGAATTATCCCACAATTCGGATACTACCCATTCCGAAAATGAAATAGATGTTATCCAATTCAATATCTTTAATGATAACCAACCCACCGAAAACAATTTTTATACTGAAAACAACCTCAACAACCTTTTGTCAAAACTTCCCAGCGAAGATGTTTATAGAGTCAAGGGAATCATCCTACTTTATGATACCCTCCCAAATTCCCAAGATTCTGAACTAAATACTAACATCCCAAAACTACACATACTCAATTTCGCATATGGAAGATTCACTTTAACCCCACTTACAAACCAACAATCCTTAGAAGACCTCAAAAGTTGTGTCGCAAAAATCACTGTCATGGGTTCAGAGTTGAAAATGTATCAACAACGCCTCTCCGATTTTTTCAAACCCACAAACTCCCAAATCACGACTCATTGGGCTAAAAGAACCTTTCCAAACTGAAATCAAATATATCAATTTTCAATAAACTCTTTATTAAAGTTTTACTTTTTTAAATTAGTATTAACTTTCAAATAAATACATACTTTCCCCACTCAATCCTAAAATAGCTTCGCGATATTTATATCAATTATAACGTTTCCCAACCTCCTATATCAAAACTCTGTTCTGTTTTTCTTGCTACTGTCGCAGGAATCCTGTGATTAACTGCAAGCTTACTAATTTCCTCGTATCGCAAATCGTTCAAAAAAAGTGGCCGACCCCGCTTCAACCCCATATCAACCTCCCCATGCATATCAATATATGGTGCCTGATTAAAACACCCATTCTTGTTGTGAAGCAATAACAAACTACATTTCTTCACTGTAAGATAAAATCCTGATATCCCACCACACAACCTCATATGTGAATTACATTCCCCTATACTATCACTCAAACAACAAAATGACTGAGCACAAACAAACCTCCCACATAGTAAACAAAGCGATGGATCCGGAGGAATCGAATTACATTGCAAGCAGTACGCCTTATAGCTTTGTTCAAACAATATCTCAAATCTATGTGGCAACTTCACAAGTGAGTATGCTGTAGGCATTGCCATTGGTATAGCCATAGTGAACCCTGCCCCAACTGATACTGGTGATTGATGAACCGACCTGAATTCTGAAAGCTGATCAGCCCATCTACCAATCATTCCATACAATGTACTTGATGGATTCGGAACTGTAAATATTACAAGCGGACTAGGCAATCTCAAAAACTGCCACAAAGAAATAAACTCTCTAGCATCAACTCCATCGAGATCCTTCAAGGTTTCATAACTAGGGTGTGTTAAACCAAACGATAAAACCAAAAATGCAGATACCCGCCTCATAAATGGTGTTAATAGTTGTGCAACTAATAACGAAACTGAATATTTTGGTGCCACGTTAAGTAAAAAACTCATTTGTGACTCTGGAGAACATTTCATTGAATTTGGAACTAACATTGTTTGTGTCCAAGCAACCATATGACATATTTGAAGGTTCAGATCGTCCATACTTCCTTTATATCCACCATCTAAAAGTTTAAACGCTTCATATAAACTCTCAAATCTCTTCTCATAGGTTTCCTTGTGTGCCAATGGATCTTCTGGCCATTTCAACTTGGTTTGATTCCCTGGGTCACCAGAAGTTAAAATCTCTGACATTCGTTTAGAATTTGCATATTTCCCAGTAGAAGTAAAAGATAATGGACACAAAGTAGAAGAAATATTTACGTTAGCACCTGCATAGTTTCCAACAACAGAATCGCCAACTGCAATACAAGTACGAATAAGCTCAACAACAAAAAATAGCCTTACAAGTTGCCACCTATCCACATCAAACAACTCTCCCACACTTATACTTGTATCCACAAACTGAGTGAACGCATCTTTCATCAAGAATGGTTTGTTAGGTAACTTATTTTCATCAATTCCAGTAGGAAATTGAAGCTGAGGAATTGATCTCTGATCAGAACCATTTGTTGGTCTTAATGGCTCAAGTGTGTTTTTCAAAGAACTCAAAACTGAATGGCGAACAGAAACCATAGCCAAAGATGTCGCAGCATCTGTTACAAGAGTTCGTCTCTTATTACCATACATTGGTTCCTTTGGTTCATAATCCAAAGAAGAGCAATATTCTGTAATCGATGTTGTGTCACTTAAAAGTAAACGATACTGAGTTTGTGCAAAGCGGAAAAGAGTCGATGTAAACATAAACTGGTTTGCAGAAACACTATCAAGCCAAGTTCCTGAAGGAGATTCCTTTCTCGGATCATCCTGATCCAAAGCTCTAGGGATTGGTCGGCCTTTTGAAGAAACATCCAAACACATGATATTTTGTGCCAAAAGATTACTAACCATTTGCTCAAACATATTGGGGTTTGTACTCGAAATTTGTTCAAAATCAATGTTTGGAATTGAGTTGTTTGGATCTTCCGCCATATCGACATCATTATCAGAAGGCAAAACGCCCGGAAACGTGTTGAAATCTCTATGGCTAGGAGCTGCAATTATAGGTTCTGGCAAAGGAAGGTCAGGCAAAGTAAGCATGTTTACACCAATTGAACGTACTGTGTTTGGTATTGATTGTAAAAACTGGACACCAGAACGGAAATTCAAATAAGGCTCTGAATAGCCTCCAGAAGCTGTTTCCTGATTACTGTGAATATTTTGTTGGCGAGCCAATTGATTTTGATGATCAGATAGTATAGTTGCCTGAGAAGGATGCACACCATTTCCATCCAAGTTTTGAGTGGTTCTAAACCTTGACATATCGTTGTCAACACTTTCTGGATTGCTACTAATCTCGCTACTAACACCACCAGTATGGCTGTTGTTACTTGGTGATAAAAGTTCTTTTTGAGCCTCGTCAAAATCACGTAACATCGAACCTCTAAACCGTTGTTGAGCCATTTCGTTTTTATAAGCTACACCTGCATTGTACAAATGGTTGAAAACAGAATAATTGGGTAACCCAATCATCTTGTCTTGTTCCACAGTCTTCAAAACGCTAAACAGTTGCTCGTAGATAGCCTTGTACGACGAAAGCTGGGACAAAAGTAAATCTTTACCTTGAAATTGTTCATTATTAGCATGCAAACTCAACTCTAAGCCTGTAAGTCTCAATAAAGACATGTCAAAGGCAGTACTATCATTCTGCATATCCCTGCTATCACCAATATCTGGATTTCGGCTAGGAATTGATTGTATAGTAACACCCGAGTGACCTGGCCAAGGTGGACTACCTGCCATAGCTTGCGAGACAGCTGGGGTGAAAGGACGAATCCGAGACCACATGTATCTTGAAGTTATATGCGACTCAGACATGTTCTGGTCAATTCTTTGTCCAGGTTCGTTTACTTCATTATATGCAGGCTCACGACCATGAACAAAAGTTGTAGGATCTGTGTTTGTCTGACCATCAGTAAATGATGTGTTGTTTGTTGGTGGGATAAAGTAGGGTTGTCCATTGCTAATATTTGATGCTTGACTATTGGAATCGCTATTCAACAAGAATGAATTGAAACCATTGCTGCTTTGACTCGATTTCACACCAGATGTACTATTGGACTGTGATTCATTGTTAGTTTCTTGTGTTTGTGATTTTGGTTTAAGAACCTGTCTAACTTCAGCAATGTGTGAATGCCACTCCGGAAGTGTTGCAAATAAATACAAGTAAATGGGAATGAGCATCCTCCATTCATTTATGTCTGTTTCTGCGTCATGGTTTTCCACATTTCCTAACATCTTTTGTTTTATTGTATTCCATCCATCAACAATTCGCTGAGGAGATTGGCGTAGAAACTCCAATGGCCACCTGATATTCAACATTTCAGTTAGCTGGTTACGTAAATTGTTGAGATTCTGAAAACTCAAATTAGAAGGAATTATAGAAAATGGTGCCAAGGTTTGATGAGTTTGAGAAACTGTATTCATAAGATTATTTACAAACATTCTTCCAGAAGCCGCTTGTGAACTAAAGTTATTCACGCGTTCGTTTTGTATTGGTACACCAGAGGCTGTTCCAACAGTTGTGGGATTGTTGATAAGACTTTCAGTTGGATTTAGAGATTCAGATTCAACTTCTGGTGATAAATACAAGTGCTGACCAGAAATACCAGTGAAATTAGATTGACTATTTATGATTTTACTATTTCCACCAGCTGAGTTTTTAGATTTTGGATTTGCTAAATCATCCATCTTTGTAAACAAGGCACTCAACTCCTCGTTCAGCCATTTTTCGCTTACGGATTCCGTAACATTTTGAAATTTGAACAAATCGCCACATTCTTTCAATTCTGGATCAGCTAGAGTATCTGAAAGCACTGGAAGTAAAAAGTTACCCAAACTGTTGCACAATGGACATAAAAATTCATGTCTATCAAGACATTCTGCATGATTGCGAGTGGGCTGTCTTTGGTGCTTAATTTTTACTTCATGACAATACCGTTCAAAGCATGTTTGATGCATCATATGACCGCAAGAAGTAGCGAACACTCCTCTTTCTCTGTACCGCGCTGGAAAAGCACTAAGACCAGATGGGGCTCCAAGAGAAATACCTGTGTTATTGTATAAGTATAGCATATCTTCTGTATTTGATGTTTGGTTAGACATACTGAACTGGGAATCGCTGTTATCGCCATCAATTAAATCTTCAAGTTCACCATCTACCAAATCCATATTATCAGAGTTAGAAGCTTCATCAACTTGTTTTATTGGTCTTGATTCGATAGTGTCTTGAGATAGAGGTTGATCAATAATTTCCAAAATATGTTCTGTAGAATTCAATGGTGCTTGTCTTAATATAAACGACTGTTGAATCAAAGCAAGCATTCCATGTGGCTTCAAACTATCACAAGATTCTTGACAAACAATACAATTGCCTTCTACTGGCCCTAAATTAAACTTGAAAACTTTGGAAGACTTAGTTTCAATATCTGTTTTAGAATTGATTTCAGCATCATTTCCAAACTGAGATTTTCCTTTATGACCCTCTAGTCCCATATTCAATAGTTTCAGACTTGTGGAAGATAATGGATCTGATGTGTCCATTTTTTTTAATTGATCATGTACAGTTGATCCTTCACATTCCATTTTTTCAGGGTTTGGTTCAGGGCTTTTGTCCATGCTATCATCCAGATCTATCTCAAGTTGTTTTCCTTGGTGTTTTGCTGGAATTGTATCATGTCCATCGTCATCCTCCCCTGACAGATCATCAAATTCTTCACCAAAGGTTTCCATAAAATTTTTTTGAGCTTTTGCAAAATCGGCCATCAACTGAGCTTGGCGAGTTTTCGCAACCTCTTTTTTGCGTTCTTCTTTGTTTTTAATTGAATCTTGTTTATTTTCTGTGCTCATTATTCCTTGAGAAATAAGAACCTGAGTGTAATTAAAGATCCAAGTTGCAGTGCTTTTACTACCTTTTTCAAAGAGTTTTAATATGAAATCCAAACTGTGTTTCCAGTTCTCCATCTCAGGTTGACATCTCAGCCTCATAATTAATCCGAGAAGACAAATTTCACCAAAGTTGAATTTGTACACTTGTTCAACTGCATGTTTCCATAAACCACCACATCCTTCATCTTTCCCATAGCCTAAACGTTGAGCAATATGACCCTTGCTACCATCAGAAAGCGCGATTATAATAAGATAAAGTGTTTGATCAATAATTGCAGTTGAGAGAATTTTGTTTCCTGTAAAAGCAATGTTGTATAAAGAAAAAAACAGAATTTGACAAGAGTAAGGTGAATGTAGTATCATTCCCAAAGTTTTGAATGGACCTTTTTCGATTTGTACTAATTTAGGAATAATTATAGGCGGCGAATCAGATTCGTCATCAGTAATCCCTCTCTTTTGTTTGTATTTTTTGATTCTGCTCAATAAAAGTTCTTCTACTTCTTCTCTTTGGTTGCGGGAATAATGAATAAAGTGTGGGTTCACTTCTTCCAAATACTCATCTTTCAGTTCATACATCCCAGTATCTTGAACAGAAATTGGAGCACGATAGGACGCTAATTCAAGAAGCATTGCATCAAATTTTGCATGTTCTGCAAGGCGCTCTGGAATTTTTTTAGCAAGTTCAGAGTATGAAGTCATTGAGAGACATCCATGTACAATTTCTCTTCTAGATAGTTCTTGGCTAGATTTCCCTGAAGTGACATCTCTATCAGATACTATAACAATCATAGTAATAAGAAATTCGTCAACCAGTTCAAAATATTGGGATAGATCACTGATAGCACGGGAACCTTCATTTCCTCCATACATATTTCCTCTGAACCATTCGTGAAGTTCAAAACGATCCACAATGGAAACTAGAATCTGGTCTGGGTCAGGCCATACACAAAGGAAAAATTGGATCAAGAAAATATCCTGGTCATAAGTATTCTCGCGTAAGGATATCTCTCTGTAGTGATGCGCTTGACTTTTAACTACATAGCCGTTTCTTACCCACATTCGGGCCCTTATTTGTCCCATAAGAACAATAACGCGAATAGAATAATCGACAGCACGCAGCAATGAAATTTGAGCCATCTGAGCCATTTGAGCATCTGCAAAGCCGTTATTAGATCCATTGTCAAGATCTGGTCGGTTATATGTGAATAGTAAATCCTGTAAATTTGAATATCCTGCCTTTTGAATCATCTCATCTTCAAGCAAATTGATATGACGAAACAGGTTAGCCAAAAACCAATGCAAAGGATGATGGAAACTGACAGGATGGCGGCTTATTGAGTATTTTACAATATTGTATGTCTTTCCCCACATTGTTGAGCGTTCGTGCATTGAGAAAGGTATATACTCGGTATCTTCAGAATTTTGACTTAAATATGATTGTTCGTTCTTAACAGAAGATGAATTTAAAATATAACTGATGTTTTCTTCGGCAAGTAATTTCACTGTGTTTTCGATTTTTCTCAATGTCCCTCTGATGGCTAAAGTAAGGTCATTTAAACGATCGACATAACAATCAGCTAGTTGACGGCAACTTTTAGCCACTTGGAGTGTGACATTGAAGGCATGTACCCAAGTATCATCTTCAAACTCAATATGGTCGACTCGGGCCCTTCTATTTGGACTCATGCCTTGAAATAATGAAATAAAGCCCAAATATGCATTAAAGAACTGCTTTTCGGAAGCTATCCATTCAGGAACTGATGATGCAGAAGCTAAATAACGCATGTCATGAAAAATATGGAAATAACGCCTATTTCTAAACGATTCAGTATCACAAAGAATGACACCATGTCTGCGTAGATCTTTCGGAGTTGGTTTAATAAAGAAACGTTTTAACATTCTAAGAACGGTGTATAGAAATCCGTATTCACGGACAAGAGCTTGTGAAAGTGTTGGTACAGTAAACAATTGAACAGAAAACAAAAGCACAGAGTGTTCAGGTCCTTGATCTTGGGTCAAGAAAGCTTTTGTTAAACGTGGGTAGTTTCTTCCAAATGAAATAGCCATTTGAGTTTTGAACTTTTGATCCAACATCATTGTGGCCATATACAACTCTCTAAGACCGCCTCGAACCTCTTTCCATAATTGTAAATCAACCATGAGGAACCAATCTAATCTGTACACTTCACTGTTATTCCATAGCTTTTCCATAGATTTGATATTGACATATTCGCCTATTAGAGATTGCTTTTGTTTGCTGTTAGAGGCGGTAGAACGGTGAACAGACCCGAGTTTATGTATTGGGCGTAGAGTTGATGACGATAGATTAGTGGAAAGGGGTCTTGAGCCACTAGGGTGAGAGTTGTAATCTTCGTCAAAAGCTCTTTCCATGCTATCTGATCTTTGTCTGCGTTGACCTCTATAAATATCTTGACCATTACGGTTTGTCAACCCCATATCATTTCCCATTCCAGAGTTTGAATACTATAAAAATCAGAAATTAGATATTGATTAAATAATACAAAAGAGCGTGTAAATAATGGAAATTTCTTTAAAAAAAAGTTATTTGAATTTTGGGAAGGTTTAATACTTACAGAATGTAAAGAGTGCATTTGTTTTTTGTGATGAAGATCACGAGTAGTTTCACCAAATACTTTTGATGAAGAGGCCATATCTGATTGAATATTAGGGTCAATGTCGGGAGCAATTACGCATTCATCGAAGTTATCGTCATCCTCATCATCAGATTTAAATTCAGAATTGATATATCTGAAGAGGAAGGAGTTGGTTTCGAACTCTTCCCACTTGCTGCTAAGTTGGTTACATATTTCAGTTCTGATGTTTAAGTTTGCATTTCCATTACAAATTTTTACGAGAGCACGAAACTTGAAACAAGCTACATCACGAAGCCATATTAGTAAAGAGGCAGCCAGTTGTTCTCTGAAAACCTCACGAGCAGATCTTATAGAAACATTGAGAGAAACTCTTTTCATATATTCAGCAATCCTAAGAAGGTCAGGGATACTTTTTGAAATGGCAATTACATCTCTTCCCTAATAACATAAAAAGAGTTTTTTAAAAGAGTGGAAGATAATTAAACATATATGAAAATGGGTTGAAATGATAGAAATATAGGAATAAAGCTTACATGACTATCTATGCTTTTAATCATCATTTTTGCTACTTCTGGGCGGCAGTCTAAAGCAACTTCAAGGACATCAATAAATCCTTGAAAACTGTGGGTTTCGTCATTCCAAAGTACAATAGCAAATGCTTTTTGAACGGAGTTATCACCTAGGATGGAGTTCATTCTATGAACATCTTCAGTGATATGATGAATATCTAAGTTTTTGTTGTTTGGGGTGGGCGAAGTAGAGAAAGTTATAAGCATGAATTCTAAGACAGCTCTGATTGCTCCTTTGAAAGATTGAATAAGGGTATCAGGAACCTGGTCAGTGTCATAGCCAGGGATTCCAAGGATTCCGTTAGATTTAATTATGGGCTTTATTCCTTGTTCATCAAGGTCTTTCAAAGTTGCATGATAACCGCAAAACAAGGTGTGTTTCCAAGCTTCCTTATCGCCACAATCACAACATCCACCGGTTCCAGAATTGATGCTGAAAGAAAAGTCATGGCCTGAATGGTCAGAAGCACGAAAACATCGGGTACATAAAACACAGGTATCATCTATTGAACAAGTTCTAAATTTGATAGAAATGGGGG
>MBFT01000220.1:6639-25644 GCA_003086725.1 Furculomyces boomerangus | reverse complement strand
CTAATGTGGCTACACGTTGGCTGTACTGGTTTATGGTAAGCATATCTCTCTCGTGTTGAGAGTTGAGCAATGCTATTTGTTGTTCATGTTCTTGAATTTTTCCAGCAACTTGTCTTTGTTGATTCATTTGCATTTGCTCTTGGAGCATTCTTTGGCGTTGTAGTTCTTCAAACTGTCTTTGTTGTTCTAATGCCTGTTGTTCCATTAGTTTCCGCTCGTTTTCAATTCTCATTTGTTCTCTGGCTTGTTGTTCCATTTCTGATCTTTGTAGCTCCTTAGCTTGTTGATCAACCATCATTCTTTCTTGTTCAATTCTTTGTAGTTCACGTGCTTGTAGTTCAAGTTGGCGCTTTTCTTCTTCAACGCGTTGTCTTTCGCGTTCTTTGCGTTCATTTTCGAGTCTTTCAGTCTCAGCATTAGATTGGTTTCTTTCAACAGGACTTTCTGGAACTTCGCGTTCTGGCAAGTCTGGTGGAATATAGTTTCCATCACCCAAAACGCTTGGGGGATCCTATAGGTTAGAAAAAAAATAATGAATATAGTTTTAAGATAATAAAAGGAATTTGTTTGGGGAATTAGAATAATGTTTTGATTATTTACTTGTCCAAGCTTAGGAACGGTAATCAAACTAGTCAGGTATCTTAGCTTTGAACACTCAGAGTAAAACTTGCGGAGACGATGGTGCTGTGTACTATAACGCTCACGTAAAGGCTCGAGAGCTTCTTCAGCACCTTCAACACCTATTTAAAGACAAAAATAAAACACGTCAAGATATTTTACAAGATATAATAAGGAAAGCGAAAAGGAAAGCAGTGATAGTAAATAAGTGACTTACGGCCATGCATAGCTACGAGCATTCTTGTGGCAAATTTATAAATTCCATAACTTTCTTCAACGAGTGGGACTAGGGCTGAAATTTTGCATTCGTTGTTAGACCCAGGAGTAAAGTTTCTGAAGATAAGTCTTTGCAATTCGTCAAGACGATCTTGAAGACTCATTAAATCGGCAATAGTTTCGTATCCTTCATTTGGGTCGTAAGTTCCTCTTAAACTAACATATTCTTCATAATCAAAGCAGCCGTTGAATTCTGGATGAAGTCTATGGTATTCGAGCTTTGCAAGAATGTAGTTTGAATAAGCGTGGATAAGAATACCATATCCTTTCCAACCACCCTGAGATCCACTTTTTCCTAAAGCTTCAAGAAAAGAAGTTTTCTGTAAGGATTCAGGGATGCACATTTGAGCACCATTGCGGATGAATTTGTGTATTGTGATTAGAGCTTTAAAGCAGGAAACTTCGTTTGAAATAAGAGGTTGTGATTGCAGGCCATTCCATACGGGGATTGAGGTCTTAAAATCCCAAGTGAAAACGATGATTTCTATGGGAAAAAAAGAGAGAGTTAGTGGAGGAATAAAAATGAGATATGTTTACTTCTGACATGCTTCTGCTTTGGGGCAGATTCGTCGGGGGTTGTGGCCTTTCTGATGGCTTGTAAAAGACCGGATTCGGCCTTAAATCTGTCTCCGACTCGGAGGGAGTAAACTTGTCCCTGCATTTCAAGGTATTGGGAAATCGGTAGATGATGAAGAGTAAAGTGGTGTTATACAGAGATAAAAACAGCTTAAAAGAGTTCGAAGGTGCTTGTCGCTGTGAATTTGTTTATTTCTCCTCATTGCCAAGTCTTTGCATGATTGGATGCTAAACAGTCAATAAGGATTCAGTGTAGTATTGGCTGGGATTTGAATAAACGATTCTGGTTGGCTACGGTGCTCAAAACTTTTCTGGGGTGGTTATGAAACTTGGCAAAATGGCTTTTCATTGTTCGCAGTTTTACAGAATTCAATCTTGATCTTAAACAAAGTATGCATGATTCTTATCCAATGGTTGTGCCCTACAGTCTGTGCCCACTAAAACGTCGAGAAAACGTGTGGAGTTTAGATGATAGCGAATGGGCGCGTGGTATGTTTTTTCTTTAAAACCTGTGGTTGGTTGATTTTAAATATAACTTTTTGTGTTCTGTTCAGCTGATTAAGATTGTTTCAAATATCCTCGCCTTTGTTTTTTAGCCAGATCATTCTCTTTCTTAGCCATACGTACCCTACCTCTCTTCAATACCAAGCCACATTCCCCGCCCCTCTTTACTGCTAAATTTAAAATCCCTCCCTCATCTAACCCTCCTCTTTCGCATTAACCCCCACCATTCTCTCTTTCTTAATTTTCTCATCTATGTACATTTAGCATCTATCAAAGACTCATTCGAATCCCCTTTGTTTAATCCCTCTTTTCTCTCTCTAATCTACCACAACCTCCCTTTTTATCTCCTTAAAGTAAGCTCCTTTCTTTATCCATTTTTACTTCAAATTATCTCCCTTTTACTCCAAAAACATCTTTACTAAATATCAAACTGTCTTTATAGAAATGAAAAACTCTGTTATTCGTGGAAGGAGAAGCAAAGTTCTACTTCAGGGTCCTCAAAGAGAAGATTGCCTCAATCAAATTGTTAAAGTTACTACAAATCTAGTCGAAGGCTCTGAAAATTTTCAAGCTAATGAACAAACTCATCCAACCAATCTAAATCACAATTCAAACGGCGAAAAAAATGGTAGTAGAAAATCCTTAAGTGTATTGTTTTCAATAGTCAATGAAAACGATGAGGATGTAAACGATGAACTCTCTCTAATACAAAAAGAACTCCGTGAAATAAAATTAAAAATATCCTCCCAAAGTAAAGTCAATTTTTCTTTGGAAAGAGACGTACGATATCTGGATAGCAGAATAGCCCTACTTATTCAGAACAGAATGGCTGCCGAAGATATGAAGGTAAACATTTACTTATCCTTTATCCAATTAATCTATTTAACACTTTTTATCTCTCAAACTCTTTTTTCAGGACCTAGCATCACATCTTGAAGATGTAAACCAAAACACTAAATCAAAACCCCTAAATGAAATCCAACTGCAAAAATATGGCAACCTATTCTTCCTCCTCCAATCTGAACCGATCCATATCGCTACTTTGTCACGCTTAGTTAATCTCGCTGAGATTGACACCTTGCTTCAAACTGTAATGTTTACGCTATTTGGAAACCAATATGAATCAAGAGAAGAAAACCTCTTACTAACGATGTTCCAGTTGGTTCTTAGTGCCCAATTCGAAATGTCAACCGAATTCAGCAGCTTGCTAAGAGCTAACACCCCTGTTTCTAGAATGATGATGACCTACACTAGAAGGGGGCCTGGTCAATCATACCTTAAAAATGTCATTGCTCCTGAAATTAACCGGGTTGTCCAGAATTCATCCTTAGACCTCGAAATAAACCCTCTCAAAGTCCATGAAGAAATTAATAAATCAAAAGGCAATCCTATTGTTAATATACTTACCGAACAAGCTTCTGCTGATATCCAAGTTATAGAAACCGTAAAACCTCGTGTCGTTGAGCTTATCAAAATTTCAAATCGCTTTATAGACTCCATTATATCAAACATAGATATGGTTCCATATGGAATTAGATGGATTTGTAAACAGATTAAATCTCTAACTCGCAGGAGATACCCTAAATCCACAGATAAAGACGTCTGCTCTCTAATCGGCGGCTTCTTTTTTCTTCGTTTTTTAAACCCTGCAATTGTTACCCCTCAAGCATACATGCTAATAGATGCTGATCCTACCAAAAACCCAAGGAGAACACTCACTTTAGTTGCTAAAATGCTTCAAAACCTAGCAAACAAACCATCCTACTCCAAAGAAGCTTATATGGAAAGTCTTCAACCCTTTGTTGAAGCCAACCAAAAGCGTATCAACGCATTTCTGTTTGATTTGTGTGATATTGGTGATTTTTACGACTCTCTGGAAATGGACCAGTATATGACTTTGACCAGAAAAGAACGTTCCTTATCTATTACTCTTAATGAAATGTACAACACTCACATTTTATTATGTCAGTACTTGGACCAACTTAGTTCGTCTCCAAGCTCAAAGCTTCGCATTTTAGTAGATGCTCTTGGTCCGTGTCCATCTCCTGTACCTCGCAGTGAGAATTTTAATATAAACCTTAAACTTTATTCCAGGTGGGACACACCCATCCACTCCACTTTGGAAGCGATGGCATCTCAAAACGAATTCACCGTTCATGACATTATGTACATGGAAGCCAAATCAATTTTGGTACAAATATTACGAAGCATGCCTATGCTTGGTGCTGTAGGAAATGATGGAACAAATCTAGCAGTGCGCAACTTGCGCAAAACTGATCATGACACAATAGATTTATTGTACATAGCACAACAAGCTGCCACATCCCGTGATTCGGTATTAGTACGTAAAGGAATCAAAGTTCGTGAACTTTTGCATCAGCTGGAATCTGAAAAACTAATTTCTTTATCTAATGGTTATAAAAATTTATCTGAAGAGGTAGTTGTTGAACTGGAGCATTTGGGCAACTTGCATGAACAACTTGACAACGAACTCAAAAATTTGACAGGTGTCTATAAGACCATCCAAGATCACAACGAGTATCTACATTCACAGTTAGAAACATACCGAGCATACCTGGAAAACGCAAGAATCCAGGCTGGATTGGTCTCAAGTGGATATAATAAAAAGAAAAAAAATGTGCCAATGGTTCCTGCTGGTGTATCTATTGTTCAAAGCACTTCAAGCAGCTCTAATAACAAACAAAAGAACTCGATTTCTGGATTTTCTTTTGCGAATAAATCATCAAGCCCAACCAAAAAAGATAAAACTGCACGATTAGAAAGAATTAACGTGGATGTTTTGGGTACAGACACTGATTCAGGATCACAGCACACTTCACCAGTAAGGCAGCCCATTAATATAAATACTGGGAAAGGCAAATATAAGTTTGATAAAATAAATATGAATCAGTCGCCAGTATCTAGTTCTCCAAAATCACCATTTTTCGGTTCTAGAATGGGTGAAAAGGTTAAACCTGTTTCATCACCCATTGATTACAATAGTGGCGTTAAACCTGCTCTTCAAACTGGAGGTATTCTACGGTTTTCGCACAATGACCTTGAAAAATCGGGAGTTATTGTTACATCGAATGTCCCGGAAAACAGACGCAAGAATCTATTTTTCTTTATTTCCTCTCCTTCTGCATCTAATTTCTGTTTGGAGCTTGTGTACAAGGGCCGCGAGAAACCAATACTGATGATGGATCTGATTCTTGACGATTTGCTGGAGAGGAAAAGTGAGAATATCCATGTTCTGGACATAGAATACGTGCACCTAAGTATTTCGAAACTGCTGGAGCTTCTATCTAAAAATTTCTGATAAATTAGAATTTCAAGTAAAACTTGGAAAATATGCTTTTTGGTAAAATAAGTATTTAATGTTATTTTATGACTAGCTACAAAGAATAAATTAAATAGCTAGAAAACTGGCCAATGAAATGGCTTACTATTTGAGATTGTTTTATCACTTGACTTTACCTCGTGAAATAAGACTATTTGTCAACCATATATTTTTTTAAAAGAATCTTTAGATTACATTTTGAATTGCTCATCCAGCTGGATAGAAAAGATTATAAAAATATAAAATCTTGTAAAAACACGATATAAGCAAAATCTGTTGCTAGGATGGGAAGCAAGCCAAAACCTTGTAAGTTTATAGTGAATTAGATTGAGAATATATGATAAAAAGGTGTTGTCTTGATTGTATACAAACTTTTTGATACTATAAACATTTTGGTTTAAAATTTAATACTGGGTGTAGTGAATGGGCAAAAGTTGTTGAGGCAGGCGAATTTGTCATCGAGGGTGGTAGATGAAATTCCAAAAAACCAGCGTGATGTACTATCGCAAAAACTGGAAAAGATTAAGATTTTGGAGCAGGGTAAATATATTTTTTGTTACGACATTCTCACATTTTAATTCAATAGAGATATCAAATTTGGAAAAAACAAAATTGAACATTCAGGACAACCCCGATGTTTCCAATCCACAAAAGGTTGTTATAAACCAATCTACAAAACCATTGTCACCCAAACTCCTACTTTTCGCATCCGCTGACGACTGGAAACCTTTACATTCCAAAAATTCCTCTGAAAAAACACAAACTACACAACCAAATTCTCACCGAATTTCGTGGGAAATGCTCAGAAAAGCTGTTGGTGAAGGTATCAATCTAGATTTCTTACTCGAATTGTTTATATACTCTTTATTACCTTAGAGGATAAATACCAAAGTAAAAAGAATTGGTCTTCCACAAAAGGCAAAGGTGTTAGAAAAGAACCAATTGCCAAGCGGTTAAATCTTGAAGATATCAAAGTGTTTGGTGTGAATCCACTTGACCAATATCCCTTTTTGGTTGCTTGTGATTCATGTGGAAAGTCAGTAAATGTACCATATTTACGGTCGCATCAAGGTATCCATTTAATTTTTGAATAGTTAGTGGATTAAAGATCAAAAGTAAAACCTATTTTTTAGAAATTGAATGTGCGTTATCCATTCCAAAAAAAGATGAAAGGAGAGGTATAATTTCAAAAGGAAAAGAAAAACCTGGTAATGTTCCTCCTCCCCCCAAAATTTTTCATATTGCATCACTTTCTAAACGTTTTTTATAAAGAACTAGTATCAAGAAAACGAGAATTGTCCGAAGCTCTTGCTTCTGAAGATAGTCAACTACTTAGTGGAAGAGTTGAAGAAACGAAAGCACAAAAACGAGCAAAAACTAAACAAGACCCCAAAATTTCAAAAGATAAAGATAGAAAAAAAACTAAAGGATCGGTTTCTGGATCAAAAAATAATCCAAAATCTAAAGGTAAATCTACTAAACTTATATGATACATTTTATTAACACCTCCACCATTTTCCCCAGTTGTAGAATTTGATTTGGATAAACAATGTGGTGTTGTTATTCCTCCTTCAAACAAACAATGTACAAGAAGTCTCACCTGCAAAGCCCACTCCATGGCAATGAAAAGAGCTGTTCGTGGACGATCACAACCATTCGACACTTTGCTTCAAGCACATTTGGCAAAATCAAGAAGTAAAAACCCCGAATTTTTTCCAGAAATTTTAACTTTTTATTATTTACAAATTTAATAGCTGCTAAACATGCACGAACTATGGATACTGCTGGCGGAATACGACGAACAGCAGCTATGGCAACTGGGGAGCATAATTCCATGTCAGTGAATTCTCTATTCGATGAGATTTCGGACTCTGAAGGACATGATTCCGATTCTGAAGCTGAACGAATTATAAGCGCTGCAGCTCAACATAACCCAAAACCACTTGCCACTCGCCAGATTTTGATGCCCAGGAGAAGGCAGCAATACCTAAAAGCTCACGACCTGTTCCATGATGCATTGAGACCATCGAGTTTACCATTATCTGGAAGGCTGGCTGGTGCACAAGGCCAGTTTGGTGTTTCAGGAGGTGGTTTGGGAACAGGTTCGGGTTTTGGATTGAAGAGTTTGGGATATGGATATGGAGGAAACGGCAACGCGTTCACAAGTGTTGCAACTGTTGCCACTGTGCACTCGAATCCGTCAATGGCAGCAATGATGTCCACTTTGCGTATGGCGGTAGGTGGACGGCATGGTATTAACAAAGGGATGAACAAACCAAATTAATTGATTTTCAATCTAGATGAACAATCAATGTCATGTGACAATATTTTTATAAATAAATACAAGTATAAAGCGGGGTAAACCATATATAAAACAGGTTTCATATAAAAAGACAAGTTTCTTCTTTACATTGAAAGTTTAGAATACTATGAGTTTAATAAAAGTTGAGCATCCAGTTTTGCATGAAAAGATGTGCAGACTCCGTGACAAAAACACAACAAGCAGGGAGTTCCGTCTTTTGATGGGAGAAATAAGTAACATGTTGATGTATGAAGCCACAAAAACAATTCAATTAGTAGAAAATGGAAAGGTAACAAACAACACACTTTTAAAATCTCAATCTCTCAATCCCTATAGATTCAAACACCAGTTTCAACAATGGCAAAACTTGAAATAAATAACAAAATCGCTTTAATCCCAATCCTCCGTGCAGGAACTGGAATGCTTGAAAGTAAGCCCACCTCAAACACTTTTTCATTCTAACCCCTTTATTTAGGCGCACTTTCATTCCTCCCAGAATCCACAGTTTTCCACATTGGTCTCTTTCGTGAAAAGGTATTTCTAAACATTTTTCCATTTTAACACATATTTCTCTAGGAAACTTTGCAACCTGTTGAATATTATAACAAATTGCCACTAAAGTGCGAGTATGACGAATGTATAATCTTGGATCCAATGGTAGCGACAGGAGGAACGTGTGATGCAGCAATTCAGATTCTGAACGATTGGGGTATTAAAAAAATTAAGGTTTTGACTATATGTGGAAGTAAACAGGGACTCGAGAGATTGGTTGAATCACACCCCAATGTGGAGTTTTATGTGGGTGCTATTGATGAAAACTTGGATGTGTTGGGCTATGTAAGCCCGGGAATAGGTGATGTTGGAGATCGTTTATTTGCAACTTTATAAATCAATCTTTTTTGAAAGGATTAAAATTGTCTTTTAGTTTACCGAAAAATCCTTGGGATTTTGTACTTTTTGATTCTCCACTTGTTTTGTTCTCTATTAAATAAACGGAATTAGTTTAGTTTTTCATTTTGAAGTTTTACCGCTTTTTGAATTTGATGAACCAAATAGCTCTTCATCAAGTTGTTTCACTAGATCCTTCTGTTTATCATTCAAGTTTTTAGGAATCAATACTTTTATCTTCAAGTAATAATCCCCATATCCACTTCCCTTCACCTTCTTCATTCCTTTACCCCTCAAACGAAGTTCATCCCCTGGCTGAGTACCCGGTTTCACAACAACATCAACATCACCCTGTGTTGTTGGAATTGTTACTTCTCCTCCAAGCAAAACCGTAGTCAATGGGATTTGAGCAGTGTAGAAGATATCACTCTTTTTCCTAGAAAACATTTTGCTTGGTGATACTCTCACTTGAATGTATAAACTTCCTCGTGGTCCCTTTCCACCAATTGGAGCATCGCCATAACCTGGCATCTCAATAACCATTCCATCTTCACAACCTGCTGGAATATCAACGGTAACAGTTTCGGCCCCTTGGACAACACCGCGACCATTACAGCTTTTACATAGATCTGATCGGCTCACCGAACTTCCTGACCCACCACACGACGAACACGTTTGACGAACATGAAACCCGCCCATGGAAAACAATTGCTGACCAGTACCTTTACACGAAGAACAAGTAGTCGCCTTCGCTCCCTTCTTCATCCCATCACCATTACACGTATTACACTCCATTACTGGTGCAGTTGATATTGTTTTCTTTGTTCCCGATACAGCTTCATCAAACGATATACGGATAGAATTCTCAATGTCTTCGCCATTACTTGTATAACTCCCTCTGTTCATAGGACCTCTGCTTCCTGGTTGGGCCTGTCCACCAAATCCTGAGCCAAATATTTGCGAAAATATGTCGTCCATACTAGGTGCACTTTTTCCACCTCCATAAAATCCAGAAAATCCACCACCTGGAAATCCTTGTCCAAATCCTAATTTCAAAAACCCAAATTTTAAAAAAACATTTTATTTACAAGAATTCTTACCTTGTGTATCTGCTGTTCCAAATTGATCATAACTTGAACGTTTTTGTTCATCAGAAAGTGTCTATTTTCAAACATTAAAAACATTTCCTCATGGATTTATACTTACATCGTAGGCTTCTTGTATCTTGTGGAACTTTTCTTTCGATCCTGGTTCTTTATTTACATCCGGATGATATTTCTTCGCCAACTATTAACAAACAAATTGTTAGTTTAATAAAACATGTGATTTACTTGCCTGATAATAAGATTTTTTGATCTCCGATATTGTTGCGTCCTTGGAAACTCCCAACCTTTCATAAAAGTCCTCTTTAGAAATATCTGAGCTGTGGAAGTTTCGTGATTGGAAGATTCTTATCCCATCTCCTATTTTTTGCGATTGAATGGAACGATCTGGAACTTTGGAGAAACTTGAAACCAGTTGGGATTTGGGTTTCGTGTAAAAGGTAAAGTTTCTTCCAAATGTGTTTAATTTAAACTTTTGTTGATAAACAAAAGATTTGTTTGAAACAAGTTTAGAAATCTTGCAACTATTTCTCCTCACAAACATTTCAAGTCTAGATAAAAAAAAAAGATTAAAAATTTTATTACTTGACTTTTTAATTATCTTTTTATCAACAAATCATTACAATTTTACAAACCAATAAATTTATCTTTTATTTGCCAAGAACCATAATTGTTACAATTAATATTCAAACCGCTTATTACCCCCCAAATTGTTAGTTTCCTGAGAACCAAAAAACCGAGATGGATACTGATACTCCGATCTGGATGTACTCCTCACACCAAAACCACGAGTTTTTTTGTCACTCGATGTTTTCATCAAACTTGGCTTGTTCTTCTTTGTCTTTCTCACATTGTTATTGTTTTTTGATACTATTGCCTCAATACTGCTATTATCAACTTTTGTTGCTGATGAAACGTGCACACTTTTCTGTATACTTACATTAACGTTTACGCTGTATTGGCTGACATAACTCACTTTGTAGTCATCTATATTTCCATTGACAACGGCAATGCTATCGTTCAAGTTATATTGGTGATTGTTCCAGGTATATTGGTGGTTGTTCCAGCTATATTGCTGTACAAGAGATTGGTTTCTCATATCGTATTGTGGTGAGAAAAGTTGTTGTGGTTGAGTACGCGAGTCCTGGAAATTACTGTGTTTGTACATGTTAAATTCACTTATGCTGTTTCTTATATTTCCATCCTCAGTAGAGTTTCTAATTTGGATGGGTTGATTATCAATATTATTGGAAATGGTGGTAACCTTTTGCAAATTTATATTTTTAACAGATTTGGATCTCGTTATAGGATGAATGTTGTCAACTTGTTTTCCAAGTTCATAATTACTGGCTGTGTTCATTACTTTTACACTCTTGCTTTCTCTATGCGGTTTGAGATAAGTATTAAATTCAACATCTTTTTCTTTAGATTTTGAACTATTAGTATCAACAGGTAGTTCGTCTTCAATTTCTTTTTTTGTATCGTAATTAGTTTCATTTACTTGTTCTACTTTATGTTCTTTTTTTAATGGTTCTTCAGTGAATATACCACTATTGTTGTTGAGTTTTTCATGCTTTGACGTTGTGTTTATTTCCTGCTGATTGGTTTTTATATTATTATTGTTCCTGGACTTGATCTTTATAGCCAGATTGCTTAGCGGAATACTATCGTCACTACTACGCCTGAATTTTGGGACATGTTCTTGCCTGTAAGTATCCCCACTGTAATTGTTCAAGAAAGCTTTAGGCGAGCTATTTGGAGCACCGGTATTGTTTTCCACCTTCTTATCGGAAGGGTTTGAAGTGATGGTATCTTTTTTCGGATTTTTTGTGTTTGGGTGATCGTTGGTGAAGCTGAGGTTTTTGTTTGGGGTATCTGGTAGTAATGGATAAATGTTTGGTAGAGAGGTGTTATGTCCAATAGCTAGTGGTTTTGAATCAACCTCTTCTGGTGTGTTATTATTGGCGTTAATATTGTATGCGTTTAAGCTGGGAGTTATATTTGGATATTTGATATCGGTGATTGTTGGGGAAACGTTGGTTATACTTTCATTTTTGGTCTTTTTGCTAGTGACGGTTTGATTTGAAACTATGGGTTGTGGTTTAAAGCAGTCTTTTTCAATGATGGGAACCAGCTTTTTTGGTTTTATGTTTTTTCCTGTTGGGGAATCAAGGTTATAGTATTCATAATGGATATTTTCAAGGTCGATTATTGCGCTTACTGTTTCGTGAGCAAAGTCTATATCTAATAGAATATCGCAAAGTTCGGCTAGGTGTTTTTTAGGGTTCATTGCTATACTTTCTTTGTTGAAGTTGTAAAACTCTTGGTAGTTTTCTTCCCAATCGTCGACCAGGTCGGATGGGTCTTCAATGATGTAATTTTGTTGTTGGTTCATAAACTTCAAAACACGCTTGTATCGAAAGTTTCCGGTTTGGATGTTTTCTTTTATTTGCTGTTTTGCAAAATCGGAGGCAGAGGGGTTTTTTTTTATTTTGTTATCATTTTCATCTATATTTGATATGGCGGAGGTATTTATATGCTTGTTGTTTTTATCTGGAGCTGGTGTGTTTTTTGTGTGGTGGAGATTGTTATTAGAACCATTGGTTTTATTTGTTGTTGGTGTTTTGAAGTTGGGTTTAGGTGACATGATTTTTTTTAGTTTCTGGACTTTCATTTGGTTTATAAATGTTGCATTTTTCTTTTTGGTCGAGCTGTCGAGTTTGTTTTCCGAGGAAACGATATTTGAATGGGAAGTAGTAGGGTTAAGAGAAGGGAGGTATACCCATTTTTCTTTAGAAATGTTATTAATATTGGGGTTTCGCAAGTCGCCGTATGAGTTGTAAGTTTTGAAATTGGGGTTAGGACCACCAGGTAAGTCGGAGCTTGGGAAGTTTTTGGAGTTTAAATTTTCATAGGATCTTGAAACCGGGCTTGGTTTTTGGTTTACTGAATCTGTATATGGGGGGAAAGCGGAGCTTATATGTCCAGCATTGGAATTAATAAAGTCTTTTTCAGAGACGGAGTCGTCAAAGAGGGGCTTGTTTTGAATGTCGTTTGGGTGTACTTGGCTGAGGTAAGTTACCTTTTGGTAGTTTTTAATAGAGTCGTAGTCGCTGTCGTTTTGTTTGTTTTTAGATATATTGGAGACATTTCTTGTGATTCGGGATAGTTTGTGTTTTGAGGGGTCGTTTTTGAGCGTAGTTTTTTGTTGGGTTTGTTGCGAGGAGTTGGTCTCTAACTTTTTGTTTTTGAGCGAGAAATTGGAGCCAAAGGTCTTGTTAATGATTTTTAACATTGCTGGGTGAATAGAGATAAGGGAAGTATTATGGGATGTGGAAGTAGAGAAACAAGGTGAATGAAAAGTTGAAGTGAAAGGGAAGAACAGAGAGTTGCTATCCTTCCACAAGTCCTAACGCATCTTTTCTTTGAAACAAATACATGTTTTTCCGCCAATATATTTTTTTCAGTAGGAAGTAACGTTACTGTGATAATTATTGGCTCTGTATTTCTTAATCTGTCATTGAAAAGTCAAAAAAGGTCCGTTTCTGGAAGGGTAGAAAAAAGTGATAGGCTGCAAGATATTGTTGGAAATTCTGTTATAAATCTACGCAGTTTTAAAAATAGCGAAAAATTCTTTTTTTCTGAATTGTTTATATTTGAAAGAAACCACAAATCACAAATTAATTAAACCCGTATTAGATGGTCTGACATAAAGCTCTGCTGTGATTGGTATACATCCTGGCAAATTGCTGTATCTAGATTTATTGAGGAAACTGACAAAATAGGATATACTTCTTTCGATTACTGTTTCTAACCACCTTGAGAAACCTCATTGGACAAAACACCCAACTGCTTCTGATTGGGTGGTGCGGGAACAAAAAGAGAAAAACAGCATGATGAGGTAAAAAGCTTAAAACAGTCCACCAATAAACCCACAGGAAGCCAAAAAGTCGATATTTTGTGTAATTGAAGGCTTATCAAAAAAAGAAAAATGACCTCTGAAAGCTAATTGAACAACCTAAAAGATCCTTTGTTACTTGGGTCTGGTTTGGTGTACTCCAGAAATAGATTTCCTCCTTTTGGCTTTACACAAACCTTTACTTCCGAGTTTTTCCCTATTTTATCTTCTTCATGGGCCTTTGCTATTTGCCCAATCACCCGTCGCCCTATCTCATGTTTGATCGATCTCGCCCCGTAGTGTACGTTATATCCCGCCTCCACAATCACATCAAGAACGTCCTTATCCCACACCAACTTCATCCCATGCATACTCTCCGCCTTCTCCGCCCACTTCTGCATTTCCTTGTTTGCTATCACCTTCAACTCTTCCTTGTTGAACGGCAAAAAGTATAGTATCTCCGTGATTCTCCCCAGAAACTCGTCCCTTCCAAAGTGCTCTCTTAGAATCGGATACAACACGCTGTTCGTAAATTTCCCTTGCTCTCTTTCCATCCCATGGTCCTCACTCACTCTCATGTGCTTCCCTGATTTCCCCATAATACCCACTCCTCCACCCTGTTGCGTTTCTATCTCCTCCCGCAACGCTTCCGAGTTCTCTGCTATCTCCCACTGTCCCAGATTCGATGTCATAATAAATATCGCATCTGAGCACGTCACCGTGTTTCCCTACCAATCAAATAAACAATTTCTTTGTTAGTAATTTTTCCCAACAATTTACCAATATCCAGCACAGCTATTTTTACCTTCCCATCAGTTAGTCGACCTTCATCAAATACTTGCAGCATAACTGTCAGTACATCTGGATGTGCCTTTTCAACCTCATCTAAGAGAACAACCGCGTTTGGACATTTTTGAAGTCGCTCTGTCAGTTGGCCTCCCTCCTCATACCCCTTCAAACAAAAGAAAATTAGTATCCAACCAAATATGTCATCTCATTTCTTCATATAAAACATTCATACTTACAACATAACCTGGTGGCGATCCGATAAATTTCGCAACTTCATGTTTAGACTGGAACTCTGACATATCAATTCTGATAAATGCATCCTTGTATTTATCAGAATGCATGTATTTTGCCACTTGTTTGGCAAGTTCTGTTTTTCCAACTCCACTTGATCCCAAAAAAAGAAAAACGAGTGGTCTTTCTTCTTCAATCCACCCATTTTCCTTTCTTCGTATTGCAGATGCAACAGCATTTATCGGAACTTTCTGTCCAACAATCACTTCTTCTAATCTTTGCTCTAATGGATCTAATATATACAAACGTTAACCGAAAATACACATAAACTTGGATTTCAAAAAAAACTAGTATTACATTTTCTTCTTTGTTCTTTGATTTTTATATTTTCAATTTCATTCATTTTACTTTCCGCCAAGTTCAATAGATTCACTATCTCTTCATATTTCTCACTCACATTATCTAAATATTCTATTGCCCTAAACCCATTTTCATCAACTACTCGTGGATCCGCCCCGTATTCTACTAGCAACTTTACTATATCTTCATTCTCCTGAACACATGCATAATGCAAGGGTGTAAACCCAAGAGTAGGTGCAGTTGGGTAAATTTTTTTGCTAAATTCATTTTCTCTCTGTAAACACAAATCTCTTATTTCCCAGAGGTTGATTGCACTACCACCAATTCCACCAAACCCACTAGTACTGATTTCAAAAGATCCATTCCTTCCACTAAAACTTACATTTGAAGGAGACCCTGGTAGCTTGAATTGGTCTGTTGGTGTCGATGGGTTAGCGCCATGTTCTAGCAAATATTTCACCATTTCTGTACTCCCATTTGCACATGCAACTAATAACGCAGTCCATCCTAGTGGATGCACACCATTGATATCAATGTTTGGATTTTCCTTTACTATTCTTTTTACACTTCTGATATCGTTGTTATAAACAGCATTACATAGCCTTTTCGTCAATTCTATGAAATATCATACTTTCTAATAAAATGATGCTATTATATTTCTACTTGCCTTTATTCGTTTGATTCTCCTTGTTTTCTAATGGGCGATCTAAAAAACTGTACAACAACAATATCCCAACCGAAGCTGCCACAAATCCCACTAATTTGCCCGAATTTCCATTATCACTCGCTACTTTTTCAGAAGAAGTATGATATCCCCTAGCTCTTATCGGATATCCAGCATAGCTATTACGCCAACCAAAAAACTTTGTTTCGTTGTTGTTTGTACCAGCAGATTTGTTTTCGATTCTTTTTGTCTCTAATTCCGAATTTTCGATGAATCTGTTTGGTTTCCATACTGAAGGAAAATAAATCGGTTTGGGATTACAACTTTGTGTTATAGGAGTGAGTCGCAAGGTATTTAATTTTTTGAAAGACTGAATAATTCTTGTGTACATTGTGTTAAGAACATGTGATTTCAATAGTTTCTTGTTGAAAAGTCAAGTCCAACAATTTATTATTTATACTTTTTTTTATCTTGATTTGGGTTTTGTTTGTCCAATAGTGTTGTGCTAACCTGTAAAATTACACTTGAAATGACAAACATCTTGGCAAAAACACATGTAAATTTTATAGAGGTTACAGTTCATTTTGACAGCAATATAAACTTTCAAAAGAAAGATACTACCAAAAATACGTTACAAGTTTATTAAACTCTTTTTTTTTTGTCTATACAAAATGGAAAATATTTAGTAATTTCAACACAATTGATTTGGTTTAAAAAAATTATAAAAGAATGTTTAAACAATTGTTTCCAGAATATAAACAATCTTAGATATGGAGAAACGATATATTTAAAACATTTTTGTTCAATTCATTGTATTATAAAAGAAAAAGCATTACAATCAAAGTTTCCCTGCTTCGTTTGCTTTTTATTGTTCACAAGTATGTATAAATAACATTTATAAAAGTGTATATTTCAAACCACAAATCTTTTTCGCTTAACAAACCTTGATTTTATAAAAAGTATTACAATATTAGCCAAGATACTGCCAAACATTAATTCCTCTATTCTTCTTTTATATAACACAACAACATAACTTTGTAAATACCTTTCTCTCAAAACATAATACCAAATCCATTTTACACACTCCCTAAAAAATCAAAATACGATAGAACTAAAAACACAACCAAGGAATTATTGTAATACGGGCAAAATGATAGCTTTTAATAATATAAAAAAGGTTTGGGAAAGCGGAATAGACCCAAAAGAGGCAACAAAACAAAGCGTCAATGGTTCAGCAAAATTTCAAATACGTCAATTTGCAGAATCGACACTAGGCAAAGATAGTTTGAAAATCGCAGTAATGTTACCTGAAGGTGAAGATATTAAAGAATGGATTGCATCACACCGTAAGCAAATATAGTTTTTTTTTAAAAAAAATACATATACTTATTCTATGTGAAATATAGTTTTAGATTTTTATAACCATACAAATGTGTTGTTTTGTGCTGTTTCACATTTATGTACTGAAACTTCGTGTCCAGTGATGTCATCAGGCCCAAGGTAAATTTCTGTTCTCCATTTTTTGTAATTGTTATACCAAACTTTTAAGAAAAAATCTTTGTATATAAATATATATTAGATTCCAATATTTATGGACTGATAAAACAAAAAATGTTAAAGCGGCAAAGTATAGTGCATGTAAATACATAATGACGTTAATGAGTTGGGTAAACCAGATGATTGATGATGAAAATGTATTTCCAAGAGACTCTGGTAATTTATTTTTTAGTTTTTCTAGTATCTAAACTATAAGATACCAATAATTTCAAGCTAAACTTTTTTATATAAATAGAAGTAGAATTTTCAGACGACTTTTTAACTACCATTGCGCCAAAGATCTTTAGCCGACTGATACGCGTTTACGGACACATCTACCACCACCACTATTCTGATACTACAAAAATAGGTCTTGATACAATGCTAAACACGAGTTTCCATCATTTTATATTGTTTGTTACGCGATTTAGGCTTGTGGAGGGTCGAGAACTTGAACCTTTCAGAGAAATCATAAAGTATGTTTATTGATTCTAGATCGGGATCAAAACCTTATTCGTTACTGCATTTCTCGTAATGTTATTCGCTACCCGATTCCAAAATGTTTTGGCAAAAATTTTCCTATTTTGTAAATTTGAAAATTTATATTTTCTGAAATTTCAAAAATATTTAGAAATTCTTTTTGTTTAGTAATATCCAACCTTGATTTAAATCCAAAATAAATAATTCTAATGGACAACACTGCACCCACCACAACCGAAATCATCAAAGATACAAAGATGACTAGTAAAGATTACTACTTTGATTCTTATGCCCATTTCGGAATTCACGAGGAAATGCTTAAAGATAAAGTCAGAACACTATCTTATAGAAACGCTATAATCCAAAATAAACATCTATTCAAAGACAAAATCGTTCTGGATGTTGGTTGTGGAACCGGAATTCTCAGTATGTTTGCTTCACAAGCTGGTGCAAAGCATGTTATTGGTGTAGATATGTCAAACATTATAGACAAAGCAAAACTTATTATCAAGGAGAATGGATTTTCAGACAGTAATTAATCGAATACATTTAAATTTGAAAATAACTTTATTTTTTTATTTAGAAATCACTCTCATCAAAGGAAAAATGGAAGAAGTTGAATTGCCATACCCCACAGTTGATATCATTATTTCTGAATGGATGGGATATTTCCTCCTGTATGAAAGCATGCTTGACACCGTTCTTCTCGCAAGGGACAAATATCTAACCCCCAATGGATTAATGTTCCCTGATAAGGCCACAATGATAATTGCTGGTATCGAAGATGGTGATTACAAAGAAGACAAAATCTCTTTCTGGGATAATGTTTATGGGTTCTCAATGACTTCCATTAAAGAAGCAGCACTAAATGAACCACTTGTAGACACAGTTGAAGGAAAGGCTATAGTCACCAGCTCATGTACTTTCAAAGAACTTGATTTGAAAACAATCAAAAAAGAGGATCTTGCATTTTCTGCACCTTTCAAAGTAACCGCATTACAGGAAGATTATGTCCACGCATTTATCTCCTGGTTTGATATTTGGTTTAGCTGCTGTCACAAACCCGTTTATTTTAGCACCGGACCAAAAGCCGAATACACACACTGGAAACAAACTGTTTTCTACACAAAAGAGACGTTGGTGGTTTCTAAGGGCAGTATAATTGAGGGGGAAATCAGTTGCAAACCTAATGGTTCAAACCCAAGAGATCTTGACATTGGTATCCACTATTCTATGGAAATGAAAGGCCAAAAAGTTGATCAAACCTGTAACTACAAAATGTGTTAACCACTTTGGTTTATAGAGTATATAAAGGGAACACTAATAGAGTTAACTCTTTATAGTTTGTAGTTGTAAAATACATACATTACTCGTTTTATTTTTTTGGTTGTTTATTAGATCTAAATTGAAGTCTAATGATTAGAAGCAGTGAAAAGAATT
>MBFT01000217.1:45779-60546 GCA_003086725.1 Furculomyces boomerangus | reverse complement strand
TGGAGACAGTATACAATATTAAAAAAGATAAAAAGTATGTTATTTTTGTAAATTGGTGTTCAAATTTTTTAAAAAAATATTCTCAAAAGTATCATTGATCGTTTGACAAATTCCTGAAACACATCAATGATGTCTTTCAGAAATGCAAAAAAAAATTCGATTTTTTAGTGCTTAAAATTAGCCAACCGCATCAATGATGTTGTCTAGGACTTGGAGGATTAGAAAACAATCTCTTTTCTTTCTTGAAAGCCTGCGTCTTTTTTCTATTAAATTTTTTATCCAATCAACATACTCCTCCTTAACTTTCCCCCCTTTCTCTTATTTATTATTCAATTATTAGAACACCAAACCCTATTCTCAAACGTGAATTGCACGTATAAACCAGACTTTGCTAAAGAAATCCGGAGAAAACCGGCAGCTAGTACCCCAACTAATACCTGCAAAGTGTCCGTGAATCAATTGCGCAATAATTCTGATCCCAAACCCATGCCCATCATTTTAACAGTGCAAATGAAAACGCCATAGGAATATCCTTGGCCAAATTTATTGACAAAGAAACAGACTTCAAAATAATACTACATCAAGTAAAAGGCACCAAAACCGTAGGTTACAAAACCAAAAACTACATTTGCATGATTGCATTCAAAAACCAGCAAGAAGTCCAAGACTGTCTCAACCTCTCACTCTTCTATAAAGAGAAAAAGCTGGGGTTTCTTAAAATTCATGATCTACAAGATAAAATTGCTATCACTAACATTCCAAACATCTTCCTAATTCCGATTCACAAAATAATTAAAAAAATCCACAAATCTATTGGCCATCTTTGTAATATCTTTGACATTAGTGCCATAAAATACACCAGTGATGACAGTTATTTAACCAAAACAATTGCAATTACAGCCAATATCACGAAAGAAAACCACTCAAAACTCACAAATTTCTCATAATAAACAACATCAAAATTCTATTCGTATTTACAGGAAGCACGTCTATATGTGCCTACTGTAGAATCAAAGGCCACAAGGTTGCATCCTCAACAAACTCTCAAACAAATTGAGTGACAAAAGGGACAGAATCGTAACACCAAAAAAAACAGGAAAAGAACAAAAAAGACAAAGCCACTACACCCAAAATCACCCCCAATCCATCCTACGTCGCCCCTAATACTTCCAATAGCTCCTCCAACCTGTCCAAAATTGTCTTCAATCCTGCCAAAAACCCCACTAATACATCCAACGCTGTCTTCAATTCCTCCAACAGCCCCACCAAATTTCAAACTCTCAAAAGATTTGAACCCCTTGCAAATCTCAATGTTATTTTAATAAAAAATCCTGAATTAATCTTTACCAACAACGGCTCAATTAAATGTGCAACTTTCACTTCCAACACACCACCATTTGCTACTTCCAGTAATCATACTAACTCTGACCTTCTATTCAATCTATCCACCCAAATCAAACTTCCTATACCAGCTTTTAAGCAGTCTATTAAATTAATCCAAATCTCCCCAAACTCAATCTACAACGCAACTACTACTAATAATCCTTTATCTAACAGTTATTTCAAGGCAAACCCGTTTTTTAGGATATTTTAAACTTTAAATACCAATCAAGAATTTGCCAATATACCTCCAATTCCACAAAATATTTTCAAACCCAAGATAATAACCAACAAAAAAAAGTGTCAATAACCCAAACTATTTATCAAACTTTTCCACCAGTGAAAATTTCAACCCCTAACATACTCAACTCAATAACCCCTTAATCAAAAGCAAAATAATTAAAAGTATAAAATCTTCAAATAAATTCCCAATCCATATAACCTCCCAAGTCTTAACACGCCTACAGTTGATCATCAGAAAACCTGATATTCTACCAATCAGGATTTAATGGATCTGGGCGATGACCCTGAATTCCAAACTAAACTGATATCAATCCCTTTATTAATCCAATACCTAATCACAAATAAACTCTACTATCCTGAAACGTTAATGGCGTTTCAGGCGAGCCTCAAAAAAAAAGAAATATTTAATCATACTTAAAACCAAAATAAATCTATGTGATATGTCTTCTAGAACCTACGCCACCCAAAACAACAAAAACCTGTTTAAATTAGAGTGGAATAAGCTATCTTTTTTTGACAAATTATTCTGCGATATTACTTAATAACAATAATCTAGCATTTAAATCTAATGAATCATTTCTGGAGTGTAGAATCACTAACTCACGCATCCTGAACCAAACTGCAAATAAGAATTCTTTATTACAAATATCTACACCCCTGTCAAAAACAAATATAAAATGAATTTCATTAAATTACTAAACTTACTGGTCAAAGGAAACCCCAATCATATAATATGCGGCAAATTCAACCTTACCCCAAATAGCCAGGTTGATAGAATATTGCCCAAAGTCTCAAACGGTATGTAAACATTTATTGAGAAATAAATAAAATTAACGTCACAAACAGTCATGATCTCATCCTCAAAAATAAATCAGAATTTTCTTTTATCCACAGAAATGGTAAATATCAATCACGCATTAATCACATCCCAATCTCCAACAATATAAAAGATCATTTCCATAACCTAAATTATAACACAGGTCCCTATAGCGATCACAAAATTCTCTCTATTGACTATTCTCACACACCAATATTTAGCCATACCCCATAAACCAAGAATTCTCTGACAGCTGGATCCTCTACGTTGAACTCCTCAAAAACTCAATGTATCTTGAACCAATAAACAATGAGTAAAGAAATTTAACCTTGAATCAGATTTCTTACAGGAATGGGAAGTAATAAAGAAAAAAATCTGCAAGATTAGCATATTTTCTCAAAAAATCTTGCCAAAAATAATGACATTTCTCTACTCAAAGACAAATCAAATTTCATAATAAACCACATCACTAAAAATGCCGACAACATTACCGCGTGACAACAGGAATACAATAACACAAGCACAAACACAAAAATCAAATTTTAAACCGAAACAGAGGAATTTTTATTTGCTCTAGATCAAAATTGATGGAAGAAGGAGATAAGTCATCCAAATTTTTTTTTGGTTGACTGAAATCAAACAAACGTAAGAAATCAATTACATCACTTTTGGATAAAAACAAAAATGAGATAGATAACCCCAAAGATATTATCACTTTTATTGAACGCTTTTACGGTAATTTATTCAAACATAAAAACATAGATATTAACGCCCAAGACAATAATCTAGTCAACGTAAACCATAAACTTAACACTCAAAACCCCCAAATGCTTGATACCCTCATTGACAATCAGGAGATACTGAATGTTATAAGAAATTCCAAAAATAGCTTTTCTGCAGGTCCAGATGGACTCCCAATAGAGTTCTATCTCTCTACAGAAAACCTTTCCGTTTCCATCCTTAACAAACTGTTTAACTCAGACACAATAAACCAGTGGAACAAATATACTGGTGGCTCAAATATTACCTTAATTCCTAAAAAGGGTGACATCAGAAAGCTTACCAACTGGAGACCCATCAATTTATAATGCTGATAAAAAAATTCTAACTAAAATTCTCACCAACAGAATTCAAGAAGCTATCCACAAAATATCCACCAAAACCAATCCAAGTTTATTAAAAACCGACAAATTTTTGATAGTCTCTTCACAAAAAAATTTCTATTTAAATTGGCAAAGAATTTCCCAAAAATACCAAAGGATATACCATATTTTTCAACCAGTATAAGGCATATGATAGAATCAGCTGTATCTATTTGTAAACTGTTTAAAAAAATTTAACTTTGGCAAGAAGTTTATAGATTGGTTTAAATCTATATTTTTCCATTCACACACAAGAATCAAAGTCAATCAAAAATTTACAAGAAAAATTCCAATTCTTCAGCGTCTTGGACAAGGGGATCCCTTATCTCCTTTACTCTACACCTGATGATTGAACCTCTCTTAATTGAAATTAGAAACCATTCTAATGGCATACAGGTAGAAAACTTTTCCTTCAAAATATCTGCTCAGTTGGATGACGTTTCAATAGGTATTGGCTCATTACATGATCTACAAGTCTTTGAAAAAGCTATCAAAATTTTTTTAAAAGCTTCCAATAGCAAGATTAACTTTGACAAATTGTTCTGCATCAAAATTGGTAACCACTAATTCAACATAAATCATCTCAAAATCATGGAAAATTCTACTTCTTTTAAATATTTGGGGATATTCTTTAACAGCTATGGAATTGACTATGACTCCAATAACCAATACATATACAATGCCATTAATTGCAAAATCAATAGCTGGAACAAAAGAAATCTATCACTCAAAGATAAAATTATCCTCACCAACACGTTTTTAAAATCTAAAATTTGGTTTGCTGCCCATGTCATTACCTTCAATAAAAATTTTTTGAAAACATCAACACTCTCATCAAAAAATTTCTATGGAATAAGTAAGAAATCAAGGATAAATCTAAATATCCTGGAATTAACATAAATTTGGAAAGGCTGGATTCTAAATATGAAACTCCAACTAAACTATATTTTTTTAAAGTGGATCCTAAATATAACCAAAAAAGACTATAACCACTGGAGTTCCATGACAATTAAACTAATCTCTCACTATTTGAGCAAAATTAATTCTGATACGGGGAATGGATATCTTTCTTGATTAATCAAAACGAATAAATCCTTGGAAAAGAAACAAAAAATGCCTCTCTTCTGAAAAAAATTCCTCTCTATATGGAGTGAACTGTATGGACCAAAAACGAGGAATATTCACATGGAAGTTCAAAGAATTAGGTGCTCTTAGTATTGGCTTTCTTGGTCTCACTGATTTTTTTAACGTTAGAAAATGCGATATAAAATTCTTAAAATCATTGGAAATTTCCATTATTAAACAACTCATCAGCTATTGGAAAAAATCAGACCTTGAAAATACATTTCAATTTGAGTTTGAAGTAAAATACAAATCTAAATCATTTGTAACGGACTTTCAAATAGTCAAAATATTTGATGAGATAGCCAAAAGTAATCCTTCAATAGAATATATTGAGAAGTACTTATCTTTGGATACCACTCATTCCATGATAACGATATAAAAAGTATAAAGAAATTTATGAAAGATAAAACTTCACACTAACACACACCGTCTATATTGACCAAAAAATCCCTTCCAGAAGTCGACTCATCAAAAATAAACTGGAATAATATATCTAAACTTAATGTTGAACCTAAAATCATCAGTCTCCTATACAAATTCTACCTCGGAGCCCTGATCTCCGGCAAAAATCTCAAAAAATGGACCCAGAATCCTAATAACATCCATAGTTCCAAATACAATTATAAAGGCTGGAATAACACAAACAAAGACCTAAGACATATCTTCTTAGACTAAAATATAATCAAGAAGTATTGGACACTAATAGCAAAGTTTTTATATAGCATTAATAAATATACCCACATCTCTAGGTCCAACTTACAATACTCAGATACAATAGAACAATTATTCAGACTCAATGAAATAATTCCTAACCCAAAAATTCTACATGCTTTAGACATGTGGAACATCTACAGAAGCCGTACGGAACTAGCACTCTCCAATATTAAATTGAACTATATAGAAATGTTTCGTTGTTTGAAATCTCAGGCTGAAGCCAAAATCAAACCTGACATCACATACTCATCCTCATCTAAAATAAGAGAATCCTGGACAAATATCCCCTGTAAGTGGTTTGTTAATGACCCCGGTATAAGCTTTAGTCAAAAAAACATTTCTTTTGCAAAATTTGTCCCACCCACCACCAATCCGTCCAACACTCCTCCTAACTAGTTGATTTTGACAACTTTCTTTAGCTATTTGAATTCTTCATTATAATAAACTGACCCTTAAAAAAAAACAATCTGACCAATAGTATCAATTCATGTGAAATGTATCAAAACTTGAAAGTGTTGTTAAGACCTCCAGTAGTATCTACAAACCCCACTAGTATCAATCTTGTTCCTGTATGAATATCAAATCCAGAATGTTCAAGTTTTGCATCAAAAACAACTGCAGTTCCTTGTTCACCAGAAAATACTTTATCAAACTTTTTGAAATAAGTTCCTCCTCCTGTAAATTCGGTTTCTTTGTTCAGCAACATTGTAAACGATATTAAACACCCGTCTGTATGTATTGCTAAACCTTTTTGGTTTTTGTTGTTGTATTTCACTATAAAAAGATCTCTTAGTACAAGATGTTCCGAATCTATCCCTGTTCTCTCTGAAATGAACGGCAATAGTTTCTTGTTCAGTTTATTTTTTATCATTTCCCTTGGTTTTTCATTCAAATATTTCGCTGGCAAATCTGTTGTTGGAAATGATGAATGACGGGAAGAATACCACCCATCAGAGTTTGAAACATTATCAACATCCTTACCATCCAACTCTTTTCCAGTGTTTTTTGTTACTAGGTATGCATCATCAAGGATATCCTCACATTCAGAACGTGAAAACAGATTATTTAGGCATACTGGTTCACTTTGTCGAAGTGTAGGAAAACCATTTTTAAGATTTGAATTTAAATTCGAGGACAATTTGAAAGCCAATCTTTGTTGATCTAGTGATTTAGTTAAAGTTTTTGAATCTGTATCTATACAGTTCTGTAACCCCAAAGATATTTTTTGTTTTTGAATTATCTCTTGTTTATGGCATTCAAGTATTTTGTATTCTTCATCAGTAAAATCGCCAAAAACATCAAAATCCAAATCAGTTTCCATAAGAAAAAAAAAGTTTGAAATTTTTTTATAAATATTTTTCTTTTTCAAAAGCAACAAAAAATAAAAAGAAATGGGTAAGATTTTAAAGATTTTATAAAGTATAAACTTTTTATAATATAGAATCTGGAAATCAAAGAGTAACTTGCATAAAATGTAAGGTTTTACCTAGCGATATCAAAATACGTCAAGCAAACTTTTGCAAGTAAGTCTTATTTCAACTGATCTTCTCACAATATTAATTAGATCTTGTTTCCAATTGAACTTCATCACGAAATTCAAGTCCAATCTCGCAAGATCAGCTGCACCACAAACTGAAAAACGACCAAATCTCTTGGTTGCTTTTTCAGGTGGTAATTCATCACGCGCTCTTTTGCAGTTATGCAGCGATTTCCAAACCCCTGGATCAGGAACTAAACTACAACAAAAGTATAATGAAATGTTAATTTTACATTTGGATGAATCTGCAATTTTTGAGGTAACTACCATTTTAAAAATCAGTATAAAATTCAAATTTAAATAGGATCAAGATGCCGAAAAGTCTATTATGGAAATTATAGAAAAATATCCATTTAAATGTATAACAAAGAAGTTGGAGGATGTATTTTCAAGTTCTCGTTATTCAAAATTTGTGTCCAAAACAACAAATTCAAAAGGTAAAAACTTGAATTTTTGTAGAAACGAATTAATGTTTTGTAAATAGGATTATTCTTTTCTCATTCTCTTGAAAAAGAAACTAATGAATCACCAAAAGATTTATTAGTAAAGCTATTTGAAGGAATAAAATCAACTACAAGTAAAGAATACATGCTAGAATGTATTAAACATCACTTGCTACTAGAAGCCGCAAGAGAAAACGGGTGTGAAGTGATAGCAGTTGGAAATTCTGCAACAAGAATAGCTGTAAAATCAATACTTATGACATCAGAAGGACGTGGATTTTCATTACCATTTGATGTTGGTGCAGAATCAACTTTAGAGGAAGATGTGTATATAGTAAGGCCATTGAGAAGTAGTCTCAGCAAAGAAATAGTTTATTACAACAACCTACTAGGTCTTGAATCAGTAACAATCCCAACATTTTCAACCAAAGCAAATGCAAATAGTAAAATAATGTCTTTGGGATACCTAACTGAAAATTTCATCTCTGGACTCGATTTGGAATATTCTGCCACTGTCCCAACTGTCACTAGTACTGTAGGTAAACTCAAAGTTAATGCAAATGCAACAACAAACAAAAAATGTCTTATTTGCCTTGCACCCATCGGAGATAATGCTAGTACTTGGAGAAAAAATGTCACCATCGACTCTTTAGACAACACTTTAAAAGAATTGAAAGATGATTCTAGTAAAATTGATGAAAATATCAAGGATGAAAACTTGGTAAATGTGGAAAACAGTTTGTGTTACTCTTGTTTAAGTCTTGCTAGTGATACTGAAAACGATACAATTTTGCCTGGTTTCGTCCAAATATAAAATATAAATTCTGAATAAATTGAGAAATTTAGCTCCATTTGTTTCGTTCTCTTTGGTTTTCAAAGTCTAGTAATACAATGATTTTACAACTTTGTAAATGAATCCGTTTTTTGCAAGTTCCTTAGTTTGTTGAAATTCTTGAAAATACTTTATAATTAGGATAGAAATTTACGAAAAAAGCTTAGAACTTTATCTCGTCTAGGATGAAGATTTTCTATAAATATTCTAGTTAATATCTTCATTTTTTTTGCAGCTATCTTGGTTGTTATAATCTTCCAAAAGCTTACCATTTAAAATAAAGTTCTTATCAGCACCGTTTTCGATTAACAGATCGACTATTTCTTGATATCCTCCAAGGTAAGCACATTTAAAAGCTTCATTTTTATACGAACCAGCTGATACATCTGCTCCATGTTCAATAGCTAACTTTGCAATTTCATAGTGACCACTCTTACAAGCTTGAACAAATCCCTTATCATTATTGGCCCTAATATTTGCCCCCATACTAATCAATATCTTTACCATATCCACATTTCCTACTCCACAAGCAAATACAATGGGACTGTTTTTTTGGAACAAGGGATCTGCGTTGTTTTTCAAAAGCAGACAGAATATATCATAGTGATTGTTTTTTATCGATAATATAAGACACGAGTTCATGGTTTCAGTGTTTGATGCCAATCCACACTTGATAGCTTTTTCAACAAGGTTTGTATACCCATATTCTGTCACACTAAATATGGATTTTTTGTCACTCAAATCCAAAACTGCACCAAGTTCAGCAAGCTGTCCTATCATCACTGAGTCATTCTTCTGGATAGCCATTTTTAGCAATTTTCCATTCCCCTCATTTATATCAGCACCGGATTTTATTAGCAAGTTGCAAACATCCATATTTCCCCTAGAATAAACACTAAGCAATAGGTTTGGTATTGTTTTGTGAATATCTTTGCGTTTTTCAAGCATTATTGCTGCTATTTCATTATTCCCTTTCAAACAAGCAAATCTAAAATCTGCTCGAATGCACATATGGAATTTCGAATCGTTTAAAAGTAATACTCTTGCCATTTCAATGTTGTTAGTTGAAATAGCACTTCTTATTAAGCAGGTGATTCCATAACATGTTTCTGCTCCTTTTTTAGTTAGAAACTCTGCCATTTTGATGTCACCTATTTCGGATGCAAGAGAAATGGCTTTTCCATTGAGATGTAAAAAATCCAATCCATTATTATAAAAAAATAAAACGGTCTCGAATGGTAGTGTGAAATTGAGATATTCAGTGTTTTTTATATATTCTTCTCTGATTCGATTCCTATCAAGACCAAAATCCAAGAGACATTTCAGAAAATCCATTTTATTTTCTTTTGAAAACTGTTGGAATAGCTCTAACATTCTTTTTTCGTCTTGAATGGTGCTTCTGAGTCCCAGATCTAAAACTTGAACGTTCTTTATTCCTTCGTAATTGAGTATATCAGTACTTGTATATTGAATCAAGTGTTTATTTCTCATATGATCATTGATGATTTTCATATTTCCTGTTTTTATTGCTTCATGGAAACTTTGGTTTGAAGCAAGTTGTACAAGGTTGCTATGGGAGAGTATAAAATCAATCATTTTTCTGTTTTGAATTCGAATTGCAGTAGCAAAAGAATCCTGGAGTTTTTCTTTGGACAAACTTTCAAAAAACAATTTCAGATTGGTACTAACCACACCTTCATAAAACTCTGGAGGAAAAATAGATTCTCTGCTATTACCATAAAAATATACTGGATATCTATAGCCTCTATCAACCTTATAGTTTATTTTTTCATGTGGTGTAACTATTGCAGATTTACCAACTATCATCGTAGAAAGTATATTGTGCTCCTTTGCAGCATTTATTTGAATTTTATGAGCATCGTCGAGCAATTTCAAAACTTTTATATAGTTTTTTGGTTTTGAATCTACAACACATCTATATTCTTCAGCTCCTATTTTATAATATGGTTCGATAATATACAACTCTTGTTGTTCTGAGGTTTTTTGATCTAGATTTTCTACCCTTTCGGCTTCGCTGACTTCCACTAGTTTGGTTTGTTGCAGCATTTGATTTATCACATCAATCCAGCCCAAAGCAAATGGTCGTTCGTATAAAGGAAGATTTTGATCTAAGAATAAACCTTTTCTCAAAAGAGCAATATATAATTTCCGTTTCATTGCCAGTTTTGGATATTTTTTTAGCATTCTTGAAGATTCAATATCTCTTCTTTTTCCAAAGATTCCAATCAAAGTATTTGCTTGAACAGTAACAGACTTTGAAACTTCATAGAATGAACGTGAAACAAGAGCGAGATTAGGATTCCTAGACCAAATAAAGATTAGTGATAGAATTTCATAACTTAGATTGTCCATATTTTTTTGGTTGAAGGTTTAGTTTTAATGAATTTGGAAAGTACAGATGATTATTTTGATAATGTTGTTGAGACCAGAAAAGTTTCTTTGTTTATAGATGTTTAATTTCTCCGGCTTGAAAGATTGAATTCTTTTTGGCACAAAACCTAATTTCATAAAACTCGAACATTTCAAAAACAACAAATTTTGGTTTAAAACTTTTAAAATATCCACGTGTTATTATTTACACTTTTAACCACATGTATTATTATATTCATTTATTGTTTATAAGTATTACCACTGTAAACTTGTTATTTCTACTATGATTTTTTTTTCTGCCTTTGAAACATTTCCAAGATATCTATGATATTCTTGCTTATTGATGTTTCTAATTGACAAATGTTGAAATCAGAGAGATTGGTTGTACTTGAAGATTGATGTGGGGAAGTGGAAGTTTATTGAATTGCATTTCCCCATATTAAAAATTGTGGTTTCAATAAAGGGTGAAACATTTCAATTTTCCGTTCTAGTTTGACAATTCCATTTTGACCTTCTAAAGTTTAGAAACCTAAGAATTTCTTGGTCCTGAATCTATAATGTCTCATTACTATCTTCCAATAAAATATGAAAAACTGGCATTCAAACTTTAAATGTTCAACAATATTATAGACATATATTAAAAGGTAGAAAACACCGAAACATTGGCAGAAGAGCGTCTATGGAGAGGTTTTTGCTATATGAATTACATTATTAAAGGGTGGTTTTATATATTGTTTAATATTTTGTTTCAAATATCTAATAATTTTTTGGTTGTATCCATCAAATGTGCTAGCTGAGCTTTTTATTATATTTCCCAGTCTTAATGTTTCACTTGGGTTAAACCATAAACAAGGGAATTGAGGTTTTGTCTTTGAAAGTTTCTTTTGTTTCTTATATCTTGATACTGTCAGTTCGTTAAAAATCAGCAAAATTCAACCTCTTTAAAAGTGAACTTTTTACTATTTCTTGCTATTCTATTTTATAATTTCAAGTTTGGTTATATACATGCAACTAAACTTTCCTTGATAATTTGTTAATGAAATTCTTATTTTAATACCAACTTTGAATTCAAATCACATTATGAATGCTTCTCACAAAAACTCCAGTAAAAAAAGTAATGCCAAAAACAAGAAGAGTAAAAATAAAAACAAAAATGGAACTATCCATAAAAAAGATATGGAACTAGCTCCCCAATCACCATTATCTAGCCCCCAAGAATTGAAAATTCTCAATAGCAACAATCAACGTAAAGACAGCCCTCTGGATAATACCCAAGCTTTCTTTGTTCAAGACAAAGGTCTATCTGATAAAATTAACAAAGAAGAAATACAGCCAAATCTTGATAATGACACAGAGAAACATAAAGATAACCTATTATTGTTTCAAGAACCAATATTAATCGAGTATAAAGAAAAGGAGGGCGGTCAAAAATTTGATAAAGATATCAAGACAAATACTTGTAATAATATTGATGCAGGTATAAATCTCAATGAATCAAAGGTTGAAAATTCAAATCCAGATAATTTTGGAAATAGGTTCAGTTTAAACAGAAATATAAATGTTAAGAAAAAGCAAGAAACAAATATATACAAAAGAACGACCAATCCAAGCAATAGCCCTTACAAAAGCTACGGCAAAACGCCAAAGAATGACATTTATTCAACAGGAAATTACAAAGCACCTGAAATAAAAGAAAAATTGACAAAGTATAACAAAGTGATAGTAAGACAAATTCTAAAGAACAATAAAAAAGTTTATGGCTGGATGAAAAACCCAGAGGAAAATGAACAAGAATATCTTGCAAGAAAACGGTCAAGACGTAAGACGTTTATGCATATATATATGAAAAAAACACAGCAAAGGGTTTTAGTTATCCAACCAAATAGTACAACAAACTCGTTTATGATGCCAGGAAATAATAGTAACGCAAATATTGAACAATCAGGAATAAATGATGTTATATCTCCCAAAAAAATTATCAACAGTCCAAACATTACATATGATACCCCACAAAAAATTGCTTTAAATAAATGTATTAACGATCCAATTCCAGTTAAATCAGTTATCAAACTCCCAAAAAAGAATCTGTCAAATATCAACTACAACGCTCAAAAACCCATTGAAATTCCACAAAATATCCAAAACCAAAAGAAAGATTCATTTTCTGACAAAGAAGATTATAAACCAAAAAGTCCAATTGTTCTTCCAAAATCGAATATCCTAAATAATCTTGTCGATACAAAAGAAAAAAAAGAACAGGCTTTTGAACTACCTACTGAAAAACAAAAGCCAGCTTTTGAACTACTTACTGAAAAACAAAAATCAATTTTGGAACTACCTACTGAAAAACAAAAGTCAGTTTTGGAACTAAATACTGAAAAACAAAAGTCAATTTTGGAACTGCCCACCAAAAAACGTTCAAATAAAGAATTAAGTGAAGATACAGATATTAAAAGTTCAAATCCAATTGAGAACCATGTTAGCAGCGACAACAAAATTATTAGTATTTCCAGTGCTAAAAGTAGTGTGGTCAATAAAAAGAAGATTTCAGAGATAAAAGAGCCCAAAGAAAAAAGTGATCGTAAACTTATAGGAATATTGAATCCAAGTAAGAGGTATGGTTCAGTGGCCAATATGTATACTCCACAAATCACAGTTTCTTTGAAAAGCATGAAATCAAAGAAATTTTTGTTTAATACACCATTAGGGGAGTACGAAACAATAAAAACTTTGGGACAGGGGAGCTACGGTAAAGTGAAGTTAATGAAGAATACATTGACTCAGCAGAAATATGCTGTAAAGATCATAAAGAGGTATTCACAAAGCAAGCATAAGAAGAGTCATCCCGAGTACAAAAAGGCAAAAACCTTGGATAGGAGAGTTTTGAGGGAGGCCAATCTTTGTAGGGTTTTGGGTGAATTACATCCTCATATAATCTCACTTCATGATTTTAGAATGACAGAAAAGCATTTTTATCTTTTTTATGAATACATTAATGGTCCAACACTTGCGGAAAGAGTAGGAAATAATGGTATTCCTGAAAACGAAGCCAGAGAAATTTTCAAGCCAATAGCTGAAACTGTGAGGTTCTGTCACTCATACTCAATTATTCACAGGGACCTTAAGCTTGAAAATATTCTTATAGATTATAGTTCACTACTTGTACATAAAAAGGAGAAGGGATTAGTTCTACAAAAAAAAGAAGAAAAAACAGGACCAATTGGTTGCGTAAAACTTATTGATTTTGGTTTGGCAAACTTTTTTACTCAAACAGGTATCATGGAAACTTTTTGTGGAAGTTTACCATACACTGCACCAGAAATCTTAAGAGGGGAACAATATAATGGACCTGAAATAGATATTTGGTCTCTTGGTGTTTTACTTTATGTTGTGGTTACAGGGAGGTTTCCATTTGATGATCCTTCAAAACCCAAGAACTTTGAAAAAATTATGGAAGGCGATTTTGAACTAAGAGCAGATTTGTCATCTGATTTACAAAGACTTTTGGTTATGATGCTTGAACCAGACATTGAGAAAAGATTGACAATTGAACAAGTGTTGTCCCATAGTTGGTTTAGTAACCTTGAAAACATAGATGATATAAAGGGTGGCTGTTGTATCTTGCATCCAGAAAACGTCAGTTCTTTTATAGCTATTCCAGAAAGTAAAAAATATATGGAAATATCTCAACTCGTGGATTATGTCGTTGTGAAGGAAGTTTCTACTTGTCTTGAAATACCAGCCGAGGACGTAGTTAAAATAATGAGATTAGCAATTATCCAAAACGAATCTGGAGTAAATGAAAATATAGGCATTGAAAATGATAAAAGCGTTGTTTTTAATTCAAAGAATTTAAGAAATGATATGAATCAACAAGGTGATTGCGAGAATTTTGGAATAAAGAATATGAGCTTTGTAAGAAACCAAAACTATAAAGATCAAATGCTTGTTAGAATGGTAAAATCACCAGTAGTTTCAATGTATCATCTAGTTTCACAGAATATTGAGCAGAGAAAATGGTATTTATCTCCAGCAGATGATATAAATATAGAATCAAATTATAGTGTGGCAACAAGTAATATTTCAAAAGCAAATAGATCAATGTTTTGTTTCACAGAAAACATGGCAAGTACAAGCTCACCA
>MBFT01000217.1:25579-39027 GCA_003086725.1 Furculomyces boomerangus | reverse complement strand
GATTGATAATATTTGCAACTCATACAGTGCTTGAAGTCACTGAAAAATTCATATTGTTTAAAAGAGCTGTTATTGGTACGTAACATCTCACGGAGTTTGGCTGTTTCAGGGGCACATATTAATATCCATGTAAGTTGTTGTACTATTTCCCTTCCAAACTCGATATCTTCCAAAATTGTACTAGAGGATTTATGTACCTTAAATTTATTATCCAACTTGGGCAATTGAGTATCATCACATTCAAGAATCATATCATCTTCTGGCTTTACAGTATTCCCAAAAAATCCACTCACAGAAGAAACTCTTCTAAAATTGCCACCATGATTTGCGTGTGACTTTTTAAAAGATTTTTTCGTCAAATTATCAGAGTTTAGACTCTCAGGACACATTTTGTATGTTACAAGCAGTTTGTGTAAATAAATACTAAATCCCTTGAAAACTCGCTCGGGATTGAGAACAAGACATAATTGACGAACAACAAGTGGCATCCTTTGGCGTAAAAGCTCTCTGTCAGTGATAAAAATTTGCAATAACCCACCAATAAATCGAGCTAGATATTTGGAGTATGTTCCACCATAAGTATCACCACTTGCGTCTTGTTTTTCAGAATACAAAGCAATTTGAGCAAATAGTTTTAGACTCAAGTATACAACCTTTTCGCTAGAATCGCTCAATATTTTAAGCAAAAAGGAAAAGTTTATTCCATTAGGGGATAGGGAGTGATGTGGTATAGTTTTGTGTAAAAGTAGAAGCCACCGAAGCCCTTCAACCTTTGTAGCTTCATGAACATTGTTGGCAAAAAGAACCATAATCTCATTTACAACTTTTTGATGGCTGAATAGTTCGTGCAATTGATTCGAGTCATTTTTAGTGGAATCCAAATATGGTATTCTCACGTCATCTTCAACAAAAAGATTATCGAGTGAGTTGGTGTTATTATCAACTGGTTGGAATGCACTTTTTTGTAGGCTAGAATTACTTCTTATTAATGGGGTCAAGTTGTCGGTATCTACTTGATAATTTGTTTCGTACTCAAATAAATCAGAGCTTTGAATATATACCAAATGTTGAAGCCTTTTGTTTATCTTGTAAGCCATTTTACAGATTATTGGTACGGAGTGTGAGAGTAGAGGTAGAAGCGCTTTAACCAATTGTGGGGTCATCCCTACAAGCTCTTTTGGGCAAATATATGAAAAAGAGCCTACCCACCCAAGAGATGTTGATTGAATTTCTTGATCATTGGACTGAAGATGACCTATCAAAATGTTCAAGCAGGCAGCATGGTCAACTGTGATTTCATAACCACGTAATAGTTGACCACTTTTCTTGGTATTAGTGTTTTGGGGACTGTGTAAAGCAATTTCTCTTCTTTCATCTCTGATTTTTTTTCTTCTAGCTGCCATTCGAAGCTCTTCGCTCGCTGCAACAACTGTTGGAAAAATATCACTACCAGCAGAAGAATGTTTCCGTTGTGGAATAACAATTTTTTCACCCTTTTTATTGTTTTTTTCTGTTCCTTTAGTGGCATTTTCATTTTCAGAAACATACCATATTTCATCAACTAATTCTTGCACCCCAGCACATTCTTCAACTTCACGTAATAGTTCGCTTAGAGCATTGCTAGCTTTAAGTCTTACGTCATCTTTGGGATCACTTAAAAATCTTAGTAGCTGGTCCAAGAAGCTAGGAAGGTATTTTATGAGATCGAGTCCTGGAATACTATCAAGAATTCTAATCCATTCAATCAAATAAAGTCTTGTTGCTGCCTTAAAAGTATGCATACGTTCAGAAATTAATGGCATCAGTCTTTCAAGGGAAAAGGATATTTGTTTTTGTTCGTAGCCAAAAGGATGATCTGATGTGTCAAAGGTTTTTGAGTTTTGATTCATAGCATAGCTAGTAGCCTCTTCGGTGACGACATCTTTTATTAGTCTGTCTACATAGTCTGCCGATTCTTTGACGCTCGTCGATGGATCAGCAGTAACTTTAGACAAAGCATCCATTATTTCATTAAACCATCCCAAAATTAAACCTCGTGCAACTTTTGCTACATTATATAGAGCTTCACAACCATAATATCTGACACGGGGTTCAGCATCCGAAAGTGTTTTAAGAATTCCAGGAACAATGAGATCAAGATAATTGGCGATCCTTTCATGACCCAAAGCAATCGCACAGGTGGCAATTCCCATGACTCCACCGGATCTAGAGCTTTCTTTCAAGGATTTTATAAATTCATCTGACAACTCAGTAAGGATGTTGGAAATTGATTCAATATTTCCTTCTGAAATTAACTCTTTTACAAGGCTAAATAAAAGTTTAATGTTTTTAAAATTTTCTTTGTTAATGAAAATGTTTAATTAACTAACCTTTCCAATTGTAGAGCACTAACTTTTCTTTTGTCGTACAATTTTTCGGAAAGTCCTCTACTGATTACAGATGGGATTACTTTCATCCCTATTAATTTATTTACAATTGGAGCTTCTATACTTGAGATTATTGATTGTTTAAAAAAGAGTGAAGTGCAACTAAAAGTGGATTTGATAGAAAAAGAGATTGGTTATTGAAACGAAAAAAAACAATACAAAAATATATTATGTAAACTAATACAATTACACAACATTTTTTTCAGTTTAGATTTTCCGCAAAGTCTTTTGAGTATACTGTTTTATTTGCCATTTCCAAAAGAGCTACTGCATCTGGGTTTGCCGAAACAGCGGACTTTTGATTCTTTGTACTTTGATTAAAACCCTTTTCATTATCAAGTAGTTTTTGAACCGAGTACACTTCAATACTTTCAAAAGTGAACTCGTTTGAAGGTGTTAGTGGGTTACTATTTGCAAAAGTTGCAGTTGAAAAAGAATGACCAGTACTAAAGGATGAGTCAATCCACAACCCAAAGTAGTTGAGCTGGCCACCCATTCCAAGCCCGTTGGGTAGTGTAGACGTTCCATAATTGAAGTATTGATAGTTTTCATTTATACCTGAAGTATGGTATACCGCAGCACATTTCAGGAATTCCTCCCAGCTCGAATCTGAATTCAACGAACATTCATCACTAAAAGGCACTTGATTGAATGAAAATAGGAGACTGTTCTTGTTACCCTTCCAAGATGGAAATTTTGAAAGCTTTTCGTCAAAATAAGCTCCAACTATGGAGCTACCAGTATTGATTTTTCTATTTGAATTTACAGATACTAACACTAATATAGACCCAATATTTTCTATACTTTTTACAAAGGAGTTCCAACTATGGCCGTCTGAAGCACTTGAGTATATGCATTGCCATTCATGCCGAGAGTTCCTTGGTAATTCCCTTTGAATGAACCATCCAATGTAAGGGTCCATAAGACGTGCTTTTTTAAATATTGTGTTTTTGTTTGAAATTGATGGACATAAAATTGATCCTTTACGTAGTGATGTTATCAATTCCAGGTCAACAAGTGAGGGTTGGTATCCTATTAGAAGGATGTTCAAAAATGCTTGTTTAAACAAAGTGGTAATCTTGGGGCTTTTTCTCCACCAATATGAAAAATCATTATAACCAATCTGTGTAGGTTTTGTGAGAGTATCTTTCCATTTTATATAATTTTGTTCGAAGGTTAATTCACTCTGTTCACCAAAAGTGTTATTCTCAGCTTCAATTAATTGAAGAAATTCAAATACTAGCTTTTTAGTAATGCTGTAAAAAAAGGAGCTGTCTGTATTATTTTGGAAAAAGATAGAATTTTCGTTTTTTGAAAGAGAAGGAAATGATTGTGACCAGGAACTGATTGCATTTAGAACGAGAGTTTCAACAAAGCGATAAATAGAGGAATTATTTTCGTATTGGAATATCTTATAAAATTCAAAGATACTTTTAATGTTTAAAACTGTATCAATATAAAGAACAGCAGCTTTTTGATAATACTCGGTCTCTAAAATATTAGTGTTTGATTTTCTTTGATTGCTGGTAGAAACAAATTTTATCCAAGCAATGAGTAATTCATTCTAAAGATTTTTTCCTTGTTAGTTAAGTTTTTAAAAAATTGTCTTTTAGAATTAGGGCTCATTGAGAATACTAACCTTTGGCTTGAACTCCAACAGTTTGTTTTGATTGAATAAAATAAAGCTGTTTTGTAAAGCATCTCGCTCAATTTTGTTTTGAAATTTTGACAGGAGATCTGCTACAGAAGAATTTTGATTAGAGGTGCTGTTTCCCATAAAATAGATATGTATAAATGCAGAGTTTACAAATCCAATGTAGAAATGAGAAATAATAATCTCTAATGTGGAAATTAATGGTTGAATCCTTTAGAATGAAAAACATAGACACGTGATTAGCTAAAATATATAAAGAGCGAATAAGAGTTTATAAAAATTCCCTGAACGCTATTGGGCAGAAAAAGCTATAAATAGCCACATGATTATCGAATTTCATCACTTTGTTCTCCAAATTGTAACACTACTACGATTGAGCCTGAACTCTATACCTTTAAGAATTTTATTCATTCGATTTTAGAAATTACCATATTTTAAACTTTCTGAAACCAATTCTAAAGCCAGACTTAAAAATATTTAAACAAGGAGGCCAAGAGTAAGCTCGATTTTTTAAATTCGTATTACATTCAATTCTTTAGATGTTGAAACTGTTCTTAAAGTTAATTTTTAAATAATAGGAAATGGAAACCAAGCTCAACTCTGAGCTTTATCTTCAATTTAAGAGGAATGTAGCCATCCTCAGGCAGTATGCATTCCCTCTGCTTATCCTCGCTATAATACTTTATTATGTATGGGGATATTACAAAGAATGGAGTCTGAATTCGATAAATAGAAACGAAAAAACGAAAAAATTGATTGATGAAGAGAAACGTCAAGCTTACTTGAAAATGCAAGAAAGCCTACTCAAAAAATCTACTGAAATGAAGAGTGAAAAAAAACCCGTTGAAAAAGTTGAACCTACTCCAGAAAAGGTATAAAAATCTCCAAATACACAGATTTTATTCATAACCTTTAATATCCATTTTATACTAACCTATATGATTTTTTATTTAAAAATTATATCTAAATATTTGATTGATATTAGAAATCCGTTTGTTACAGATTACCTACGGCTGTACCTGGTTCTAGTCAATTTGGTTCATCAAATATTAGAGGAATGGATGACATCAAAAGTAAGCCGTTCACCTGCTTAGACATTTATATTTTAATTTTAATCTTTTTAGTTCATTGATATTTCTATTATATCCTTGAATAACTGTTAATTTTTTATTTTTATTACAGAGAGATCCAACTTTTCTGGCCCAGACAGGGGAATGGCTGGTGGATGAGGTTAAAGTACCTCATCACACAAAAAATAAAGCAGCGAAATTGGTTGGAGTATTTCCAACTTTTTTTCTCTGCTTTATTTGCCACTATGTCCCTTTTAGTGGTTACCAGTTGTGTGTATGAGGCAAGTGTTTGAATCTTATGTGTAAGCATCCAAAGGTTCAAACACATTTTTATTTCTTTGGTGTATCATTTAATCTATATGACGAGTGAAGCGAATTGCATGTTATTCCATGTAAGTGCACTAACTAGGAAAACAATGTGAATTACTTTTACATTTCCGGTGCACCACTCTGAAGTCAAAAACCTTTTAATAATTGAATATTGATATATTTTTATACAATGTCTACTATCTAAAGAAGATCAAATTGATATACTTAATAAAACCAATTAAATTCCTCTCTTTGATGAACAAAAAAATCAAAAAAAAAATTTTAAACTTTTTCTCTTTTAAATCTCTTCTTGATCAAATCAATCTTTTCAATCTTCAGTTTAATAATTTAGAATGGCAAGATCAGGAAAGCGCAATTATTCTGAAAAAGCTTCCAGATCACCTATACTTTTCTGGAAGGATTGGATCGAAATTTTAAAAAAACATTGTAATGATCTGGATCATTCAAAAAGCACCAGCTTTCCCGAAAACAATCAAAACAAAACTAACAAATTCACTCTTGATTTTACAAATTTGTTTTCAAATCTCTTGATTCTTATCCACAAATTGTTGCTTTCTCAAAACAATTGGGAAGCTCAAAATGAAGAACTGAAACGAATAGAAAAACTGTTGGGACTCATGATAAAAAAAGATGGATATAGTATACAACAATTTTTATCAAATAGTACCTTCTCAGAAATGTTTTCGGATATATGTTCGGTTTTTGCTGAAGGATACTTGGTTACAAACGATCCCATTGTTCGTAGACTACTTTTGAATTCTATAAAAAAGCTATGCGACATTGATCAACAAATCTTCACGGAAATTATCAAATTTAGGATCTTGATCTTTTTAAACTATGAAAATTTTGCTGAAAACAAGTCCCAAACTCATGATCGTGAGGTGTGGCTTAATCAGCAATTCAAAACACAACCTCTTTCTACAAAATCCATTGGTATTCTTATGCTTCTTCAGATGCCATTTGGATCCGAAATACTAGAAAAAACAGCCGAAAGTATAGTTGATTTCTTTGTTGATGCTTTCAAATTCACAACAAGCAAAATTCTAGATACTGGTAATAATTCACAACTGAATACCAACAAGTTTCTTATAGAGAATGAAAACAAGAAAGATTTTCAACAAAATTACTTTATCTCAGGAGATATCATTGAGCATTACAATACTATTCAGCAAATTGGGAAAGTTATTTTGCATTTGACTTCAAAAGTTGGCTTCAAAAAATTCGGCTCTGTGAATACTGGCCATTTTAGTGAAAATATACAGAAAAAAATTTCAAATATTATCCCAACCGCAAATGATCTTTTGTATCATAAAGAAGAAGCTCTTGGAATTGATGCCCGTGAAATAGCTGCACTGATTGTTATAACTTCACTAGATAAACTCAACCAAACATCTATAGATCAATACATCAAAAACTTGTCTGAAATCCAAAAAATTGCAGAGCTTAGTGGAAACGCCACTCCAATTATCTGTATATCACGTGCAATAATCACTTGTATGAATGAAGAAGTTGTACTTTATAGTCAATCTTTATCAAAAAACAGCTCTAGTATTCTTGATACCTGTTATTTACAGGTTTCAGATTTATGTGGAAACCCAAAACTAGCTCCTGGAATTAAAGTGTTAGCTTTTGAATCTTTGAACCTATGGCTGAATAAAATTTATAGCACCATGAAGTTTGCTAACAGCTTACGGGTACCTGAATCTGATAAAGATTTGACTGATGTATACAAAAATGATCTTTTATTTGAAAATACGGATTATATTTTGAATCTGAAATCAAGTGCATCAAATTTAGGCAATTCTGTAATATACAATCAGAGTTCTAAAATTATGGATCTTTTGTGGAGTTATTGGGATGATCCTATTGAAGCTGTTCAAAACAAAGTGAAAAGTTTATTTGAAATTTTGCTAGACATAGGCATATACATGGAAAATTTCTCAAAAAAGACTGAGCTGAACAAAGACTTGAGATATTTAAACTTTTCAAATCAAGTACTTGATCAGGTGATGTCTATTGATTGGACACAAAAAGCCAAATACTCTTTACTTTCTGCTCTTGTAAAAAGATTAGGTCCATTATCAATAATTTCAAAAGAAAAAGGAGTTATTGTGGAAGCTTTAAGTAGAATGGAAAACACGATGCTTGCACCCAGAATCTCCCAACTCATTTCATCCATGTTGACAAGCACTTTAGATGAACTTGATACATATCAGATCTGGGCACTACCTATTTCTCAAGCCATTTTAAATGGAAGTCCAAGTTTGATAAAGATGATAGGTCGTCATGTGTTACCTATAGCATACAAATCAAAACCAGAACTAGTTGGGTTGTTAGTAGAAATAATTTGTCAACAACAAGAATTGAAAGACAATAAAAAAGAATCCGAAAGCTCTAAAAATATAGCAAAAATAGAAGAAAATGAAGATCTATTTCCAAATATATATGAAGAAGGGTATGAACTTGAACTAGATAATGATTATTTTGACGTTAGTTCTATGGTTCAGGTCAACAGTTCGTCCAAATGGTGTCTTAAAGGTTCTAATAGAGTCAATGCAATGATTTTGATTCTTTCAATAGCAAAAAACATGGGAATGGTTAGTTCAGTTGAACTTGATGGCGATAAAATATCATACATTCCTAAAAACTTTGAAGAGAAACTTGGTCCACATCTTGAAACTATTCATAATTTACTTTTGGATTCTGTTTATAATCATGAGTGGCTGGTTCGTGCTGACCTCCTTGAGCTTTTATGTAGCAGTTTTAAAGCTTCAGAGCCTTTAATTAATTCTGAAGTTGAACTGATAAAGGTCCTACTCAAAGAAACTATAAATTCACCCAATGCTGATTTTAGGCAAAGACAATATTCTACACTTATAACATGGGCAGGAAAACTCCAAGTTTTGTATCTTTCTGCTAAAAGAATAATATACAAATTCAATGGATATGGCAAAGAGCTACAAGAAAACAGAGAAAGTCATAAAATTGAAGCTGAAAATGTGGTATGCAAAGTAACTGAAGTTTTGAAATGGTGGTATGAACTTTCTATAAGTAACATTTATCCCGGAGCCAACTTTGTGCGTTCGGCTACAGGAATTCAATGGCTGTCAATTATTTTAAAGTTCTTTGAACCCGAAGCTTTGGTAGCGAGTATGGATATATCTGAAAGCAAAAATATTAAAGATAGTATTAGGATGGATGGATCCAGTATCTTACCATGGACAAACAAAAACTCACTCATTCCCATAATTTCTGTTCTTATGAACGATACTTTTCAAACGAATCGTGATTCCGCATTTGAACTCCTGAACAAATGGCCGTTTGAAATTTATACTGGAGGTGAATCCTCAATTTATGATGCTGTGCCAGAATTAATTCAAATGGCTCTTGAAAGAATATATCATACCAGATCAAATGAAAACGAATGTGGCGCACAACTACTTTGCTTTGTTTTTAGTAAATTTGTTTTGAAAAGCAAAATAGAAATAGAGATATCAGATAGCTACAATTCAGACTATCCCAAGAACACCAACTTTTTGCTTGCAAATCTCTCTCAAAGCCTAAGTGAAATACCGGAAGAAAAATCCAAACTTATTCGTTCGGTACTGTTCTTTGTTGGTCAGCTTGTAAATATTTTGAATACCGGAGTTGAACACATGAAACAAAACATACTTAAATCTGCATTATCGAAACCCCTTAATGGTGTGATTCTGGCAATAAAACTTATTTTCGAGAAAATCAATTGGAATGAATTAACAAACTTGCTAAAAAATACCATTTATGGTCAAATATGGAGAGAAACTGTCACACATTTGATATCTCTACTTGGTCAAATTAAAGAATTGGTAATGGTCACATTGGCAAACCCTTCTCCAGAAGGAAACATACCTTCATCTTTCAAAGAAACTGAACTAGCAATCCAAAAAATTTCTATAGAAAATAGTGAAAATGACAATAGTTTTGGCTCTGCGTTTGAAAGTACTGATATCTATGATAATATGGATAATGTTGATGTTAGTAATGGGCTTGTTGGTGTTGGCCCCAAACATCAAGTTATCTTATCTTTTTGTTGGCGTGCTGTGAAAGAGATATCTGGACTATTATCCACTATTGGCTGTTATTTGCCAGCATCAGATATGTATCCAAAAACAGAGAACGATACTCTAGGTTTTGATGGAGGTGCAATTCAGCCTAGATACATAATCAGTGAGGATACTGTTGTTCAGATAGGAAACGACCTATTTCTTATGCTGACATCTATCAGACATAGAGGAGCATTTGCCGCTGTACATTTGGAATTTGCAAGGGTTTGCAAAAGAATATATACTTCACCAAATCAAAAAGTAAGTGAATTCATTAGTGTATGGTTGAAAAAATGTGTTGACACGATGGTTACACAATCAGTATCAATCACTAGACGTAGTGCTGGATGGCCATATTGTCTTTTAGCACTTATCACTAGTGATCAAAATTGTTCAATACAGTATCTTCCTGGAACGGTGGCAAAGCTTGTTGAAATAGCTATCCAACCTGTATCGTTTGACAAAACCGAAAACAACAACACTGATCTTCCTCAGGTACATGCAATTAACATGCTTCGAATTCTTTTTGATGATAAAACATTGACTTCAGATATGATTCCTTTTACTGAAAATTGTATGTTTTTGGCTCTTAATGGTTTAGAATCCAATTATTGGGCTATTCGGAACGTTTGTGGGTTGTTATATACAAGTTTGATGAGAAGACTATTTGGAATCAAAAAAACTAAAACAGAAAGGGCTCGTGAAAATGGAATTACTGCACGTGAACTTTTCACGAAATTTCCTGGTTTATATCCTCTTATTCTTTCAAAATTGAAAGCTGCCGTAAAACAAATGGATGATATTACTCACGAATTTTACTCAAAATCAAATGTAAAAAACAAAAAAATATATGCCTTGCTGCTTTCAAATGATACTGGTATAACAAGTCCAGCTCTTTACCCTTGTCTCATTTTATTATCCCGTCTGCAGCTCCCTTCTGAATCTCAGATAACATCGACTGATATCGATTTAGATTTGGAAATTGAAAATCCACTCAACATTGAAACGAAAGAGAAAATTAAAGAAGGTTTTACCAACACTTCAAATATTAAAAAATCGAGTTTAATAAAAGACAAAACAGTCACCAATGCTATGGAAAGTATTAATTTAAACTCTCAAGACGAAATATCAAAATACTTGTTTAGCAAGCATATTTCTTTGATTCCTTTCATAAAGCTTGTACTAAGCTGTTCAAAATCACCTGTTATGAAAACTCGATTAATGGCTTCAAAAGCTCTTTCATCCATGTTACCTTCTTATCTCTTGACCAAAGTTGTAACCGAACTATTGAACTCGATAATAGAATCTTCTGAAAGCATTGTTAATAACTTTGAAAGTGGAGCCGACTCTACACTTAAAAGTAAGAATGATGGTAATCTTCCTGGGCTAATCGATTATAATGATATTCATGGTAAAATATGTCAATTGTATGATATTGTTTCTGATATCATTCCATACGAAAAAATGACTAATAACAAAGTATCCATTGAACTGTTGGATTCTGTTGTTATTCCAAAACTTTTATATTTGCTGGAAATCAATTTGTCCGAGAAATTAAATTGTGAAATAATAAGGGCAGGAATTCTTAAAATAATTCTATTGATAGTTGGAAATTCTAAATGGTTTTCAAATAACTTGTTGGAACAGATTAGAGATTCTGGTATATCTAAAACAATCCATTCTAATAGCTCTGCTGAAAACAGCTTGCCACATTCGACTTTTCTACTCGCGAAATCTCTTTTGGAAAATATATCAATACCATTATTCATGAATAATGTTGATACTAGTACCAAACAACTATCTAAGTTTGATGATACGGTTTTAAATATTCCAGGAGGTTCGGATACTATTTTGGATTGTGCAAAGATTACTCTTAAATTATTGGATTTCCAAATCGAATCAGAAAAAACTGGAAATTTCTTGTCTGCTTTTGGATCTTGTATGAAAATCACCAAAATAATAGAAAATATGTCCACAGATTCTATTCATTACGAAGTTCAGATACTACTTGTTGATTGGATAAAAAACCTTGTGCCCAAACTGCTTTCTTTAGATAAAATTGCTGGAGTTTCAACTCTTGTTGTTTTTGAAACTATTGTGAGATCATTGACAAATATGGCATTTACAAGAAGCTCAGATCAAGGAATTCAAATGAATAAAGATCCTATTGTTGCAAGCTACTCTCTAAACACAATATCATTGTTGCTTATGACTTTTAGTGGAAAGTATGATGATTTTTCTGCTTTGAAAAACTGTGGTATTAATCAAGATATTTGGAAATGCGGTATTTCTGTTTTGAAAAACGAGAAATCAAGCCTGGTTATCAGGTGTTCACTTTTAATCTATTTGTCAAGTATTTCTCGTCATATAGCAGGTTTAGCTTCACATCTTGATCAAGATAGTTCTGATACACTTGGGTCCAAACACTCAAACCCCCTTATGATTGGTGATATCAAAAAGGATATAGGTATTATTGTGGATTCTGTTCAAAGTTGGTCAGACGAAAACAACACTTTACCAAAAAGGTTTGCTGCTTGTAATGCTGCAGAATGCCTTTACTATAATAACTACTTATCAAAAAATGATTTCAAGCTTTTGAGTCCTGTGCTCAACGCAAAATTGATTCTTGTAATGTTTGATTTGCTATATGATGATGATGTGGATATTAGATACAAATCGTGTTCTATGGTTTCCAAAGTTTTGGTTCTTGAAAAGAGTACTTTTAATAATATCAAACAGGATCAAAATTCAAACTACAAGCTACTTTGTAACAAGAGGGCAGCCGAAGAGTTAATTTCTAATTACTTGAACATTGAGATTCTGGAATCAAACATAGAAACTGATTATAAAATTAACACAGGTTTCCACATTTTTGAAATGCTTTTAATACTTGTTCAGAGCAAAAATGAACTCCTTGGGAACTTTTTAGAAGCGAAAAAATCGAAAACATTATTTGAAAAGGAACCTAGCAATGTGTACAAGGAACAAATCGAAATATCTAAAATGATATACGACTTTTTGTTTGAATATTTGAATTCTCTGAACAAATTTATTTCTGAAAACACTATTTCCAAAAATACCCTATACCATAGTTGCAAAAGCAAACTTCCCATAAATAGTGTATTAGATCCCAATTTCAAACCCTCAAAAGAAAAAGAGACATCTTGCTTAAAATTTCAAACAAATATAAACACTCTCAATGTTTTTATAAAAAAACTTTCAACTGGCACCCTTGATAAGTTTTTGATAGCTCTAGAAAAACAACACCTTACAATAGAATCCCTTCTTTTCAGTCCAGAAACTCAGAAAGAACAATTTACAGCCATAATCGAACTTTTACTTGCTTTCAAACTCCAGCATTTGATGATTACATTTATTTCCAACTGTTCACATTTAGATGACAATGTTAAATTTTTGTCAAAACTTAACCTCGATGATTCAAAAACAAATTTTAAAGCTCACTTGGTCGAATTAAGAACGAATCTATTGGGGAAAGTAGGGACAAGCAACAATCCAGATTCTTTGGAAACTATTCATCCAGATGTTTTGTTTCATTTGAAAGATCTTTATAAAACTGTTGGTATTGATTTTGAGTAGATGTATAGATAAAGAAGTTGGATTAATAAAAATTATTTTCTAGCTTGTAAAATATCAATTAAAGATTTTGGTAAACAAGGTTGGAAAGTTTCTTCTGCCCATTCTGGTAGTTCTGATTCAAAATGCCAATTTTTTCCAGAGTAACTGAGAGCATGCAACCAGATTCCTTGTTCATTTTCGTATTTATAATCTTGGTCCTCAATATAAGAACAATGTTCACACCCAGATTTCTTTTCTAGTTCCAGGTTGCCATCATCAAGCATAGTTTTAGTGTCCAAATCGTTATTTA